>JAUTBS010453770.1:0-15097 GCA_032361285.1 Aequorea victoria | reverse complement strand
TATTGTCATTACTTTCGCATACTCTGTATTATTATTGGCATTTATGTTACATGGATTATTGATATGTTGACACCATTCTTGGATATTGGGCTATTGCCCCAATTGGTAATGAAAAGGAATATTTTTGTATTAACTGTAATGAATTGAATCTTAATTAAGAAAACATACTACTTATTTTTGTTAAGGTTTTCTTGGTTTGTTGGGCCCCAGGCCCATGAACCATGGTCGGTCACATTTCCCAAAATGGGGCGTGACATCATGCCTTTGAGTCGACTCAAACTTGGATTGGGTCGACTCACACGCCTCAGGGTCGACACCCCACACCACTGGGTCGACACACGCCCCTGCCCGAGGAAGAAAAATTGAAGGCCACACACCTTGAGTCAACTCACAGACCCTTTGGGTCAACTCATGGTACACACAGGGGGGTTGGGTCGATGCCAGGGTCGATATACATCAACTCATGTGCGTTGGGCGCCAACTTGGATCGACTCAGGGCCTCGCTTGAGAAAAAAATAAAGAACAAACTCCTTTGAGTCGACACACAGTCCATACTATGTTGACTCACGGCCTTAACTGATAAAGAAGTCGAGGGAAAATACATTTGAGTCGACTCACAATCTATATTGTGTCAACTCAAAGCCACTCCAGAGGAAGAAACAAAGAACACCAACATGTGGGTCGACACACAGGGGATTTGGGTTGACTCACCTCCACGCCTGTTAAAGAAATAGAGAGCAACACCACTTGGCTTGACTCACAGCTCACGTGAGTCGACTCATCTCCTTGCCTGAGAGAGATACAGAGAACACAACCTCTTGGGTCGACTCACAAGCTCTCGGGGGTCGACTCATCATCACAGAAAATAGTACTCTATTTTTTGAGACTCTGTTCTAAGGCTCCATTTGGGGGAAAAACATGGTTTTTGGTCCAAACCTCTTAGGGTATACCACATCCATCCTCCTCCTCCCACCAAAACTCAAACATACACAACTCCAACATCTCTAAAAGGTCATCTATATGATTTATTAAAATATTAACTCCCGATTTCCTCCATAAATGAACTCAAAGATGGATACAAAGAAGATCTATACACATGCATGAACGACAATCTCAAAAACATAATAGGGGTTTCCTTCCCCGACCAAAAAGAGATAGAAATTTCTACATTTCGAAGAAGATAGCAGATCGAGCTCCTTCTTCCACCGATCTCCTCTCGCCGGGTCTTGTACACCCAAAGCTAGCTCCCGAAGAGCTGAGACATCAACAATGGCTCCGAGAACACCTCAGGGATTTCAACGCTCCTTCTTCTCCTCTTCTCCTCTTTCGATTTGGATGTGGGATCCTTATCACTTTTTGCATCAACACCTTCGTCTCTTCATGAACTTTCTCAAATTACCTTATCTCTTTAGAACACAGATGACTTTTGAGAACAAAAACTCAAACTTCTCCCAAGAGGAATTCTCAATCTGAAAGAGAGAGAAATGGAATTCACACTCCTAGCCACTCCATCAGGTAATGATAGAAGCACAAAGTGATGGCACAACACATGAATTTGAGATTTAATCCCCTGTGACATCCCCCTCTTGCGACTTCTCTTTCACAGCACATCTTAAACCTTCCATTGGATATATACTAATTTTGGGGATTAAATTACCTTTGCATAAAGATGCACTTTTAGTCCTTTTTGATTCGGGATTTAAGAATCAATTCTCATAATTTTTCTAATTAAATTATTGGGTCTCTTTTTATATTTATATTTTTAATTCCATCATTTCTTTTGGCCATAAATTAAACAAATTTCTCTTTGGGCCTTAAATCAGATTAATTATCTTTAAAATTTTCTTGAAAAAATACGGGGTGTTACAATGACCTTCTGCCTTGTCTTTGGATCGACTCAAAACCTATTTGAGTTGACTCATGGTGCATATGTCTTGGGTTCCTACCATTTGAGTCGGCTCATCATCCTTCTGGGTCGATTCACGGTGCCTTTTTCTGTCTTGGGGTCGACACATGCCTTCTCTGCATCGACCCATAGTAACCTGAAGGACTTGGGTCGACTCATAGATCTCTTGAGTCGACTCATAGTGACCTTTTACCATGACTTGCCACCTTGAGTCGACACACAATCTCTGTTGTGTCGACTCATGGTCACCTGAGAGACTTGGGTCTACTCAGAGACCATTTGAATCGACTCACAGTTGCCTGTTAGTGAGATATCAATACTTTTTTCATTTGAGTCGACACACTGTCTTGCTGTATCGACTCATAGTCGCATGTGACTCTGTTGGGTCGACTCATATACTGAATGTTTTTAGAAAATAATTCAAGTATTAATCCTAAAGCTTAGACTCTGTTTGAGTACCAGTTTAATGATAAATTAAATTAATTAATGATTAATCTAACACTAAAAATAAATGTTAAAACTTATAAATGGAGAAATGATCTGTTTGGTATCTATAAATAGTTTAATAGCTTTATTATGGATTATGATGTATTGCTTTACATAATCAGGGTGACGAGAATTTTTACTTTTGCTTTCTGTCACATTTGAGCTTGCTTTGGACATCAGCTGAGTGAATTGTCATGCTATGTATCTTTTAATAAAATTTTTGTATTCCTCAAACTACTTTAACAGGAAAATGTATATGTTTAAATGCTTTGAATGAAAATGTTATGTTATTCTCTTATTACAATCATTGTATAAATATTTTTATGATATACAAATGATTTTCTCATCTATTATGGAGCGATCATGTGACTTCTCTATTGGGACCATGTGGAAAGTCCAGGGGATAGGCCCTACGGGGTGACTCTGGCCAACTAGGAAATAGACCCAGCCCGGAGACTTGAGTGACCCTAGTTGCTCAACAGTTTAAGGGATATTCTGTGGGTCTTCGGTGACCTGACACTGGATCGTCTTAGGGAAAAGGCTCAGGCGCCACCCTGTGGTGACTCTATGTTCGATAATTGGATCCAATGAGCCGAGGCTGCCCCGAATTTATAGTTTTTGGCACTTGCACCCAGGTTCTTCCTGTGGTTGTTGTTGATGGTTTTCCACACACATATTGATGATCATATAACTAGTCCATTATTATTATGTTGGCATATTTATGCGTGAATTATTATCTTTTGACATTTTTATATCCTGTTGGCATTTTTATGCGATGTAATTGTTATGGACACCTCTGATGTCCAGTGTGAGATTTTATAGTTGTGACTCGTCTAGATATCGAGATCACGTAAAAAAATATATAGTTTGATAAATATTGGTGACTCGTCTAGATATCGAGATCACGTAAATCGGTCGGAACTCCTGACCAACAGGAAATCGTATTACAGCAGGAAATTGGTCAGAAACCGTATTACAGTAGGAAACCGTATTATAGCAGGAACTCGGCTAGTCCATTATTATTATATTGGCAATGATCTTTGATATACATTTATAAATCGTATTACAACAGGAAACCGGCCGAAACTCCTGGATAGCAGAAGGATTAGGCACCTTAGGAATAAGAGCCACCAGCGTAGTGTTCACCTCCTTAAGCATATATCCACCGTCGAAGAACGATTTAATAGCCGCAATAACGTCCTGACCAACAACCGACCATGCACTTTTGAAAAACCCCGTAGAAAACCCATCCGGCCCCGGGGCCTTGTTAGACTTAATGGACCAGAAGGCCTCTCTAATCTCCTCAGAAGACATCTCTCTCTAAACCAGTGGCCTGCTCCTTAGAAAGCCTCCTAGAGACAAACTGGTCAATATCCCACCCAAAAGGGCCAGGGCCATCATGCTCGCGCCCTAGGAGGTCCTCATAATAACGAACTATATGATCAGAAATAACTGTGCGATCCTCAGATCTTGTACCATCCGGCAGCACTAAAGAGGAAATCTTAGACCTATTTCTTTGGAGGTTCACGAACCGGAAGAAGAACTTAGAGTTTTGGTCACCAAGATTCAACCATTGAATACAGGACTTTTGACGCAGCAGGCTTTCCTCAGCTCTGGAAACGATACCATAGAGCTTGGCCGCCTCCCTCTCCTTAGAAATCAAGCCCATATCCAAAGGATTTTTATCCAACAAGCCTTGGAGATCTTCCAGAATCACCTTATGGGCTTGCACCCGACAATCAATGTTACTAAAGTGCCTTTTATTAAGGCACTTAAGGCCCGCCTCAACAAGCTTCAACTTCCGAGTCACCACAAACATAGGGGAACCCACCAAATGGGTACTCCAAGCATCATGAACAATAGAAAGAAAGTCCTCATGTTCCGACCAGAAGTCAAAATATTTAAAGGGTTTCCTTGCCCTAGATGCCTCAAAATTGAGCACCACCTCAATCGGGGAATGGTCCGAGATCCCTAGGGCCAGAAAATTAGCACTAGTTTGAGGAAACGTACTCATCCAGGCTTCATTAACAAAAACACGATCAATCTTAGATTTGATGTGATGAGACCCAAGTTGGTTATTGTAAAACGGAGGTCATCCAACTCCGCCTTATAAAGACAATTATTAAAATCCTCCATATGCGTCGGCCAGCTAGAATTCCCCCCAACCTTCTCAAAGGGAAACCTAATGGCATTGAAATCGCCTAACAAAATCCAAGGAACCATAGAAGCACCCACCGAGAGGCTCTCCACAGTCCTCCACAAAAGCTCCCTATCCTTACTACAATTCATCCCATAAATGAAAGATACATCAAAACACTGTTTACAATCAAGAAGGGATATCCCAGAGTGGATCCATTGATCCCCTTTGGAAAAAAGCTCCACCTTCACAAAGGACGGATCCCAACACACCCAGATGCGACCCAAGTCTGAAAATTCATAATTAGATTCCATCTCCCAACCATTAAACATTCTACGAAATATAACATTTGCCGAGACCGACCTAACTCAAATTTCTGACAGACCAATAATCTTAGCCTCAAACTTCCTAATCAGAGCACTAACCTCTCTCTGCTTGACCCTATCATTCAGACCACCAATATTCCAAACAAATAAATTAGACATATTTACATACAAAAATACTCTACAAAAGAACCCGAATAGGATTACCAGTTTGTCCGACGTTTGGAGCTTTTCGACTTACCCCCCGAACCCTTACCTTTCCCCGCCAATGACTACTTAGGAGATATAGTCAGCGTAGGGGATAGAACCTCCATCAAAGACTCTTTTTTCTCTAAGTCTTCATCACCACCTGGAGATTCATCACTTTTAGTACCTGTCCTAGGGCTTGTAGATCGGTTATTAGAGGGACCTCCCTTCCTCATATCAGCTCCTGATCTGGAGCAGGAACCACACCAGCACACCTATCAATGACCTCTTCAAGATCCTTAGCACCTTCCATAAGGACCTCATGAGCAGTAAAGTCCTTGGAAGACCTTGACTCCGATGAAAGTTTTTCCCCACTAACCTCAGCATCCTCTTGCCTAGAGCTTCCCTCCGAAACCAAAAGACATCCCTCAACAGGAAAACTCTTCATGGGCATGTCAGTAGCAACTAGAGGAGCAGGGGCATACACATCTGGATCCGCAGCTTTATTCTGGCTACGACTCACAATCTCCCAATCAGCCTCCTCATTCATTTTCTTCGGTTGTTGCTACACATTCGACTTCTAGCCACATCTTTCAGATGAGTGACCAAAGACTTTACATGTAGAACACATAGGTGGAAGCAATTGGTATTCCACTTTTATTTCAACAGCTTCACCTCCACAAACAACCGAGATCACCCGGGGCAACTCATTAGCCACCGCAACTTCTATGCACACCCGAGCAAAAGAAATCCTTTTCTTCGATTCTGTCACCCTATCAACATGTAAGGGTACCCCAATGACACTAGCAATCCTTCTAAGGCAGGCCATATTCTAGAATTCCAGCGGTAAATTATGAAGTTTAACCCACACCGGTATTTTTGCCAGAGCATCCTTGGACAAATTCATCATACGATGCCATTGTCGCAAAATGAGAAGCCGTCCAGAGAAGTGCCATGGCCCCCGTTCCCAAATGGAATGTAGAGACACCTTCAAACTTAAAGAAATAAAAACCCCTTTTGTTAAGATTAACCTCCACCATCCCATCTTTACCCCACAGCTTAAAGGCCGTGGCACAAACCAGGGAAAACGAAAGGTTAGCATCAAGGAAATAACCAACCAGGCAGTTCTCCCATGCCTCACAATCAGTCAGACCATGGTCAATTTCCACCACATAGGAATCACCTGGACCGGAGTGAGGAATATATTCCAGTTTCTCAGAGGACAAGCTCTTATCCATTAGCAAGGAAGCCCAAGACCTCCTAGGCTTATCCCTTAGTACATCACGCTGCATATGCCTAGGTCGAGAGCCACCTTTGGGACCCTCTTCCTCACTACTATCCCCAGCCCTAATAGAAGGATCCACCCTAGAGGGCGGAGCCCTAACACCAGAAGAACCTCTTCCCCGAAGAGTAGAGGCCCTACCCCTTGACCCTGAATGATAAAACCGAGACCCCATCCCAGACCTGGGATTGACAAACCCCTGCCCAACCTCACAACTCGGCACAATAGATTCTTCAATGGCCTTACCCTTCAGTCTATAAATTTCAACCTTAAGCATAGCCACCTGCCCCTCTTCAATATCTTTATCATACAAAGCTGCTTTCAACATCAAAGCATCCTTATCAATATCAAGGGAATCTTCCTCTTCTATCTCCTTATCTTCCGGCAAAAGACCCTCCTCCCCTACCATGTATTCTGACTGCTTCGGGTCAGCCACCTCTTTACCAGACTCAACCACCATAGATGGCCTCCTAGATTCCTTCTCAACCCGAACCCCCAATGTAAGCCCCGATTCTCTAGTGTCCATAACAATCGGTTGGGGAAAACAAGTAGAAGACTTGGTCTCCCCCCTTTTGCACCAGAGGCCTTCGGAGAGCCATGGGAACCACCATCAGATTGACCAGAAGAGACACAACCCTTGGTCGAAACAATCTCAACAGACCCTAGAGCCCTAGACTTCTTCGCCATTTCGATGGAGTCAGAAGCTAGAGCCAAAGGAAATTTATTTTCTAATCCATAATCACTCACCGATTCAGAATCATCGGCAACCAGAACCCCCTTATCATCAGGCATTTTGAAGATAGGAGAAGAGATTAACCAAACGCCCAGCAGCTAGGGCACCAACAGCGAATATCGGAATCACCCTAATCGCTTAGAGAGAGAAGCTCTAACGGTTCTTTTTTGAAACTTGATTGATGGGGCACTTTTAGATCTTGGAGCAATTTGTCAAGTTTGTTAGTATCAAACATGCCTTTTTGTATAAGAGAACCATATAGGCGGGTTTGTATAAAAAGATTTCTTGACATTACTCAGTTTAACATAAAAACTCACTTATTTTTTTTTTGTTTTTCTCTCATTTTCTTCACTCCCTCTTTTCTTTTCATTCTCTTTTTTCTCTTCACTCTCCTTTTTTCTTCCACTCTTTTTTTTTTGAAATCTCGGTCTCACAATTTTTTCAACTCATTCTCTCCTTTTAATTTCATTTGATCTTCATACACTTGCCTTGGAGTCAATGTACAACAGTAATGGTTTTATTACCTTTTACAAAAGAATGCCTATTTTTGAACCCGTCATGAATGACCTTCTTGTCAAATTTCCATGGCCTACCCAATAATATGTGAACTGCATGCATTGGAACAACATCACGAAGTACTTCATCCTTATACTTCCCAATTGAAAAGGAGACTAGCACTTGCTTGTTTACCTTAATCTCCCCACAATCATTCAACCACTGCAATTTATATGGTCTAGGGTGTTTCAAGGTAGGTAAAATCAACTTTTCAACCAAAGTAGTACAACTTCCCCCATCAATGATCATACTACATACCTTGTTGTTGATGTGGCATCTAGTATGAAAAATATTCTTCCTTTGTTGTTCAATGTCATCCTCTTTGACTTGGGCACTTAAAGCACGCCTAGCCACAAGTGACTCACCCTCCACCGGATACTCCACATTATCATCACAAGCGGCCTCGAGTGGTGGCATTTGCTCATCATCACTCTCACTTTCAGTTTCCACCTCTCCATCAACATGTGCTATCATGGTCCTCTTATTTGCACATTGTGAAGCTATATGACCTATTCCCAAACAACAAAAACACTTAATATCATGATTACGAGTTTGGAGTTGGTTTTACCTTTGTTGACACTAGGAACTTCATCTCTCCTTTTGGGTGGTTCGGTCTTGGACTTGACAACAGCGCCTTCGTCTTTCTTCCAATCCGGCCTCCATGAAGTATAGGAGCCCAGACTTTAAAATGACTGAGTTTCTTTCCTTTTAAGATGTTGTTCCACCTTTATTTCCATGTGCACCATGTCCTCCAACTCCACGTAGTGTTGCAACTCCACCACGTTGGGAATGTCCTGATTTCAGTGCACTCAAAAACCTTGCCATGGTAGCTTCTCTATCCTCCTCTACATTAGCCTGAATCACGGCTATCTCCATCTCCTTGTAGTAGTCATCCACGCTCCTATATCCTTGAGTAAGACTTTGTAATTTCTGATACAAGTCCCTATAGTAGTGACTAGGGACAAACTGCCTCTTCATGATGTCCTTCATTGCCTCCCATGTCTTAATAGGCCTCTCAAGATTTCTCATTCAGTTCATCACAAGTTGATCCCACCATATAATAACATAATCAGTAAACTCAATGATGGCAAGTTTTACCTTTTTCTCCTCGGAGTAGTTGCGGCACTGAAAAATCAACTCCACCTTCTTCTCCCATTCCAAGTACACTTCAGGGATATTTATCGAGAAATCTCCTCCTCTCTAGAAAAAGCGATTATAGTGCAATATGGTCAGGGAGAGCCTCTCTCCTCGGAGTGCTCTCCCCTAGGCTCTATTTTGTTATATTCCTGGTATCCTCTCCAAGACTAGTTTGTTTTTCTGGTTCTTCGTTGTGCAAGGTTGAGCTTCACCGGGGTTCCTAGCAATTGTGCTCTAGTTTCTCCAAAGATTGTGATGGAGGTTCGGCTTGTTCTTTTGTTTTCTTTCCAACAAAGTTGGGATCTAGGGTGCTCTGTTTTACGCTATTTTCGGTGCCCGTGGTTTTGATTTATCACGGGTGAGCACCAGAGATGAGAAGGCCCTGTTTTCATGGACGATGAGATTCGTCTATGGCAACGGTTTTTTCTTTGATGATTATGTTTTGGGTATGGAAATTGTGTTCTATTTTAGAGCTTCATTTGTTAAGGTTAACCGTTGTTTTATTTTTTGGTTTTGTTAATTTTTTTTGGATTTGCGTTGTTTTTTTATGGATAAATAAAAATATTATAAAAAAGAAAAAACACCAATACAACAATACAAGGGGCAAACCCCAGGCAGAAAAAAAAACAAGGAAAGCCACAAGATAAACAACCAAACAAAGTCGAAAAAGATAAGCAACAATAATGACTGCTACCAAAAAGACAAAAGCGGCAGATCAACAAAACAGCCCATCAACAAACCAACACCAGAAGGAAGAAACAGCAAGGGACAACAGAGAGGCCAACAGCAAAACCCACAAAAGCAAGGATCAAAATAGATTTAACCACGAAAGCAGCAAAAACCACAGAACAGCCAAAATTAGCCGAAACAAATAGCAACATCGAACTAGATAAGACCCTGCTTATTAGAAGCAACACCAAAATCTAGAAAACTGACCCAATAACCCAAAACAGCAAGCAGCACCAGCAACAAGCAAATATTCAGCCCAAAACAGCTGTTAAAAAGACCCAGAATAGCCACCCCAAACCAGCATGCAGAACCAACAGCCCAAGTAGAACCAAAATACAGCCAGCCACAGAAGCAACAAGCAGAAACAAAACCCAAGAACAACTGCCCAAACACCCAGGACAGCATACAGAACAAGCAGCATGCAGAATAACAGCCCAAGACAGCTACCATCAAGACCCGGAAAAGAAATAGCATGCAGAACAGCAGCCCATGCAGAACCAAAACCAGCCAACAGAAGCCGAACCTCAACCAGTAGCAACAACAGAATAGCAGAGCAGAGGCGAAGGCAGCTGATCACATCACAGCACTCAGAACCCCCAGGCAGCATCAAACAGTACTCTCCATAGCAGCAGCAACAGCAGCAAAAGGATTTAAAAGGCCATCAGCATCTGCCCCAAAAAGACAGCGACAAGCCAACGGACCATCAAAACCTACAGTCGACTGTATCAGAGCTACCTGCATAGGACAACGAGAAACCCGTAGCAGCTCACAAACCGAATAAAACACAGACAGCCACTGGACAGCATCAACATCCAATGACAGCAAACATCAAAAAGAACAAAAGCAGAAACCAGCAACAGCTGGAACCAAAACCCCCCAGTCACCTCAATGTGCTTTAGGGCTCTTCCTCTGAGGGCGCAACCAACAGCTGGAACCAAAACCACACATGAGCCAAACCCAAAACAGCCCAAAAGAGGGCAGAACCTGCAACAACTAAAACACCACTCCACCATTAATAGGTTAGTAACCAAGAGAAGATGGAAAAAAACTCAGTACAAAGCCCAATCACTAACGATCTGACTATTGGCCTGCAAATCCAGAAAACCCTGGAGAGGGGATAATCTGTCCCGAACAATGCCCAAGATTTCTCCCAACACCATAGGCCAACCCTTCCAAGATCTTTGGAATTTCCTCACATTCCTCTCCTGCCATAACCCATACACCGTGGCTGAAAACATAACCCTCAAGATGCAACACCTAAGAGACTTTCCATAATAGAGGCTGGAAAACTCAAACACCCACTCATTCCAAGAGGACATCCGGACAGATAACCCACACTTAGACAACAACTGTCTCCACACAACCATAGAGTAAGAGCACTGAAAGAAAAAATGGTCATGTGACTCCTCATGACACGAGCACAACATGCACAGAAATGATGTGCCCAGACCAAATAACCGAAGACGATCCCCCGTATACAGCCTATGGCGAATAGCGACCCAAAGAATAAAGCTAAATCTACGAATATGCTTACGACCTCAGACCAACGCAAACCAAGGGACCTGAGCTCTAGACTCCCTCAGGCGTCCCTAGAAAGATTTGATGGAGAAAACCCCTTCCCTATTAGCCAGCCAAGTAACAAGGTCCTTCTTAGCCTCATCAGGAGAAGATCAAAAGGGATTTCCCGCTTGAGATCAGCCAGATCAATCGATTGGGCCGGAGGCCATAACCACTCCCTACCACTCACCATAACACTAACCTTAGCAAGAGGACTAAGGTCAGAGTCATACACAATCCTACTACCCTTGGACTCAACAATGGGACCCCACGGGTGCCAGGGGTCATCCCAGAGAAAGGTATCTTGGCCATCACCAATCTGGTACTTGACATAGGGCCTAACCCAGTCTCGTAACTAGAGGATCTTCATCCATGCCCAAGATGGTGAGCTCGGCATCTTCACCTCCCAAAAACTTCTTCCTCGTAGAAAATTGGATTTCACCCACATACACCAGACAGACTCCTCACCACCAGTAATCAAAAACCACACATGCTTGGCAACCGCCGCCTTATTCCAAAGAACCAGCGATTTAAAACCAAGCCCACCCTCCCTCTTAGTCACACAAACCTTCGCCCATGACACTTTAGCACCGGACGACTTCATCTCCCCCCACTCCAAAAGGGTCTCATCAGACCTTTAATCTCTTTAGAGCCCTTTTAGGCAGGATGAAGATAGACGCCCAAAAGACCTGCATCAAAAAGATAATGGAAGTCACCAACTGGATCCTCCCAGCAAAGGAAAGCACTTTGTTAGCCCACGACGACATGCGTCTCGAAATTGTCAAGCCCCGCCCCGAGCACCGGGCACGGGACCTGAGGATGGGTACTCAACCCAACATATAACAACATTCACAACATTTAAGCATAATTTTTTTTTCTTTTACCATTTCATCAGGACTTTATCCTTGGACCCAACATAACATCCAAAAATATTTACACAAGAGGACTCACAGCCTCATCAACGTCATTTCATTAATTACATTCCAAAGAAGAAAACAAAAAGAAATTTCAGACCCTAACTTCCAAAAGTCTTCCCAACAAGCCTAAGACCACAGTGGACCGTACCGGACATAGCCCTGACGTCAAACCTACCAAAAACATCAATCTGTGTGGGGGTGAGCTATAATCCACTTGCTCACCAATCACTAGCAATAGCATTATAAATTGCACAATAGAAATCAAAACAGTTCATCACTTGAAAGCAGAGTAATTTTTCACAAAACATATTTTTTGTCATAAAAAGGTTCCAAGTTCCATCTTTTCACAAATCTCCTCATGAGAGAGGTTTTTCCAATCATCATATATCTTTAAAAGAGACATTCCATGATTTTATCATTTTCACCCATCAATCATTTCATAATAAACATAGCCAAGGGTTGTATTAACCTCCTAATCAGGAGTTGTTGCAGTACTGAGTCCCCAAAAATCCCGCATACTCTTAATTGGACAGGGCTAATGAGTATTCGCCGGACCACTTAACAATGCTCAGTGGTAGAGCTAACACATCATTTATCATTGTACTATGACATATATCCATGCATTATCAGGTGTGCGACATATTTTGTATATTATACAGTGTCATATATTCACGCATTATCAGGTGTACTATATATCCATAACATGGCACTCACCATGTAATATCAAGGCTATCATAGCAACCGTATTATGTTCTTCCATAAAAAGTATCCATGTTCCATTATGTTCCAAAATGTATCCGAATAAAACAGTTTATAAAATATGTTCAAAAATACAGCTTTCTTTTACCAGTAAAACAACCATTCATTTTCTCAATTCAAAGATCATGAAGGCATAAGGCATTTAACCATTCACACATTTATAAAACCTAAGCTAGTGATAAGGAAACCCACCTCATAACAAGTGCTCCTTCTTGAGCCACACCCTTGAGTTTACTCTGGTCTTCCGGTTCCTAACACATAGTCAGGATATAAACTTTACTACGTGAACTACGGTGACACATGCATGCTTGTATGGTTATGAAAGTGAGGTATTTTCATCCTTAATTATATCATTCTTAATCATTCTTGGTACCCTCATAGTCCACAAGGTTCTTAACTTAGGTCTAGGTACTTAGTTTTTCTTAAAGCTTTCTTAAACTATATTTCTCCTCATTTCCAGATTCTTCCAAAGAGACTTAAAAATACTTTGAAACTACCAAACCTTTACAGAGGGCTATATTGAGATGTTATCTAGATTTTCCATGAAGAAACCAAGAATAGGTTGGGAACAGAAAGGGGTCCAACAATTGCTACAACAGAATCAGTTGAAAAAGGGGTCTGTTTGGTAGAATCCAAATATCTCGAAATGGACTTAATGAAATTAACTTCTGTAAAAAGGTTATGACACTAGACTCATATACCTTTCTCTGGATATGTGAATCATCGCAATGGGATTTTTTTATAGAAGATATAAAGGTTCAAAGTGGAATGTTATTCTGCCTCTCTGTCACAGAAACTTCAAAATTGGAAAAGGGGTTTAGAAATACATTTTTGGGTCCAACAAAAAATCATACATACTCAAGACATCCGAAAGAGCCTCTGTTAGAAATAGATTTTTATTTAGAGTTCATTTGATTCACACGAAAAATATGGAAATGGCTTAAAAACTACTCTATTTTGGTTATTTCTTCGCAAACACAAACAACCATCCATTCCTCCTATTTTAACCCATCCAAAGAATGTCCAAACATATCTCAACAACTTAATACATTCATAAAAAGGTTCTTAATCATTTTATAGATTATTTGTTCTTCATCTTTGGTCCTTTTAAAACTTTCCTAGAACAAGATTTTAACTTTTCATCCTTGGTTCCATGGTCTATCTACATCTTCATCAATTTTTGTCTATACATCTTTTATCTTAGAGAGGACTAAAGGAGAGAATATGATATTAGGATAGAAATGAAGGATTTAAGAAGTCACTTACTTGGTTTGTTCTTGATCAAGGATGTTTAGGACTTAGCTTTAAAAACTTTTCTCTTTTTCTTCTTTCTTTCTCCTTCTTCTTCTTCTTCTTCTTCTTCTTCTTCTTTTATTCCCTTCTCCTTTCTGGTCTTGCACAAAATCTAGTGAGGGTGAGAGGTGAAGAAAATGTTTTAAGTGTTGGAAGAAGGCCTTCTATTTATAGGCAATGATTTGGGGGTGAAAAGACTAAACTACCTTTCATTTAGTTTCTTTCAAACTTTCCATTGAATTCTTGGTCTTCTAATTTGAATCAATTCTAACCAAAACATGGAGTCCAAGATTGCTAATGCCTTGTTTGGATTCAATAATCTATTTTCCTTAGGCCTTAAGGCCTTGTTTGATTTAATGGCGAACACATCCCTTAATTTAAGGGTACTTTGGCAAGGCTTTTATTTTTATTTTATTTTATTTATGTCAAATCCACTATAGTCTCATCAAGTCATCTTCTAGGTACATGGTCTACTACTCATGGAAATCTTTTGGGAGCTTTGATAATGTAGGAAATCCAATTCTTGAAGCATAAGCCATACTTTCCCATCTTTTCTCATTTTCTTTTTTTTTTCTCTCAAAAAATGACACATCACTCCCTCTCTCATGGAAATTTCAGCCAAGGCACTCTAGAAGCCTCTTATTTATTTATTTTATTAATTTATTTTAATAATTTATGAGAATTAAATTAGGTTTGGGCCAAAATTAAAGTTTTGAGCCAAATTTTTAAGTTTTGTGCCTAACCTTGATTTGGGATTGCTATTTAATTCTTTGGGATTCCAATAATATAATTGGGCTCAAATATTTAATTCTATTGGGCTCCCATAATATTAGCTCAAAGCCCTAATTAAATTTCACTATTGAGCTTCTCAATGTTTTGGGCCTCATTTAGGCCTTCCATGACTTTTCTTCTTTGAACTCTTAATTGAGTACTTTGGTTTATGGTTTTCTCGGGCCCTCATAGTTGGACATAGCCTCATAATCTACCCCAATTTCTATTTCAAGTTTTGAGCTTTAGAAATTCCTAGGCCTTACTTTGGCCCGTTTCGATTTTCTGCGCCTTTTTCGTCTTTCGTAAAATTTTCTAACTTGAACTTT
>JAUTBS010453659.1:0-15107 GCA_032361285.1 Aequorea victoria | reverse complement strand
ATTGTAATTTCTATTAAGTTTTAGTTTTATTTTGTTGGCTTGTAATATTTAAAACAGGGAGTACAATGTGAACTGCAGGAACACTTAACATTATTAATATGATAATTATTAATCAAGTGTGGAATGGTTGTCTTAGAATAACCTTAATTACTATTATTATGTCTCTTACCGAATGGGAAATTTTGGGGCGTTACATCTTTGTCCATAGATAAACGTTTACACATTTTTCTAGGGCAATTTTTCTATTTTGTTTTGATTAATCCGAACATAGGTCGTGTATCAATACTTCCCGAGTTGGGTAGACTTTAGATCAGCTTGACTAACCAAGGTTGTGTTGCACGCTTCCCAAGTGGTAATTAATGATCTTTATCCCAGGACAAACATTTTCATATTTTTCTAGGGAATTTTTTTATTTTGTTTTGTTTAATTGAAACTTGGGTAGCGTATCAATGCTTGCCGAGTTGGATAGGCTTCCGATCGTCCTAACGAAACTAGGTTGTGTTTCATGTTTTTCGAGAGAGAATTAATGATCTTTGTCCCTATATAAATATTTTTACATTTTTCTATGGAAATTTTTTATTTTGTTTTGATTAATTCGAACTTGGGCTGCGTATCAATGATTCTCAAGTTGGGTAGACTTTCTATCGTCCCTACCAACTAAGGTTGTGTTGCATGCTTCCCGAGAGGCAATTAATGATCTTTAATCCTAGATAAACGTTTTCATGTTTTGTAGAGGAGTTTTTTTTTTTTTTCATTAGTTCAAACTTGTGTCGCGTATCAATGCTTTTCGAATTGTATAAGCTTTTGATCGTCCCGTCAAACTTAGATTGTGTTGCACGCTTCTCGAGAGAGAATTAATGATCCTTGGCCCTAGGCAAAGGGGATTTTTTTTATTTTTTTCTGATTAATCCCAACTTGGGTAGCGTATCAATGCTTAGCAAGTTGCGTAGGCTTTTGATCGTACTGACCAACTTAGGTTGCGTTTCACGCTTTTCGAGAACAAATTAATGATCTTTGTCCATAGACAAATGTTTTCACATTTTTTTAGAAGAATTCTTTATTTCGTTTTGATTAATTCGAACTTGGGTCGTATATCAATGCTTCCCGAGTTAGGTAGGCTTCTGATTGTCCCGACCAACCTAGGTTATGTTGCACACTTGCCGAGAGAGAATTAATGATCTTTGTTCCTAGATAAATATTTTCACATTTTTCTAGGAGAATTTTCTATTTTGTCTTGATTAATTCGAACTTGGGTCGTGTATCAATGCTTCTCGAGTTGGGTAGGCTTTCAATCATCCCGACCAACCTAGGTTGTGTTGCACGCTTCCTTAGAGAGAATTAATGATCTTTCTCCCTAGAAAAAAGCTCACATTTTTCTAGAGAAATGTTTAATTTTATTTTGATTAATTCAAAGTTGGGTCGCGTATCAATGCTTCTCGAGTTGGGTAGGCTTCCGATCGTCTTGACAAAATTAGGTTGTGTTGCACACTTCGTGAGAGAGAATTAATGATCTTTGTCCATAGACAAATATTTTTACATTTTTTTAGAAATTTTTTTTTATTTTATTTTCTTTAATTCTAACTTGGGTCGCGTATCAATGCTTCCCGAGTTGGGTAGGCTTTCGATCGTCCTGACCAACCTATGTTGTCTTGCATGCTTTTCGAGAGAGAATTAATGATCTTTGTCCATAGATAAGCGTTTTCACATTTTTCTAGGGAATTTTCTTTATTTTGTTTTTATTAATTCGAAATTGGGTCACGTATCAATGCTTCCCGAGTTAGGTAGGCTTTTGATCGCCCCGACCAACATAGGTTGTGTTGCACGTTTTCCAAGTGAGAATTAATGATCTTTGTCCCTTGATAAACATTTTCATATTTTTCTATGGAAATTTTTTATTTATTTTTATTTAATTCAAACTTAGGTCGCGTATCAATGCTTCCCGAGTTGGGTAGACTTTCGATGATCCCAACTAACCTAGGTTGTATTGCTTGCCTCCTGAGAGAGAATTAATGATCTTTGTCCCAAGATAAACATTTTTAAATTTTTATAGGGGAATTTTTTTATTTTATTTTGATTAATTCGAACTTGGGTCGCGTATCAATAATTCTCGAGTTGGGTGGGCTTTCGATTGTGCCGACCAACTCAGGTTGTGTTGCACACTTCCCGAGAATAAATTAATGATCATTGCCCCTAGATAAACGTTTTCATATTTTGTAGGAGAATTTTTTATTTTATTTTGATTAATTCAAACTTGGGTCGCGTATTAATGCTTTCCGAGTTAGGCAAGCTTTCGATCGTCCTGACCAATTTAGGTTATGTTGCATGCTTCCCGAAAGAGAATTAATAATCTTTTTCTTTAGACAAGGGGGAATTTTCTTATTTTGTTTTCATTAATCCCAACTTGGGTAGCGTATCAATCCCTAGCAAGTTCGGTAGGCTTTTAATCGTTCCGACCAACTTTGGTTGTGTTGCATTTTTCCCGAGAATAAATTAATTATCTTTGTCTCTAGATAAAAGTTTTCATGTTTTTCTAGGAGAATCTTGTATTTTGTTTTGATTAATTCGAACTTGGGTCGTATAGGACTGCTTTCCGAGTTGGGTAGGCTTTCGATTGTTCCGACCAACCTAGGTTATGTTGCACACTTGCCGAGAGAATATTAATGATCTTTGTCCCTAGATAAACGTTTTCATGTTTTTCTAGGAGAATTTTCTATTTTGTATTGATTAATTCGAACTTGGGTCGCGTATCAATGTTTTTCGAGTTGGGTAGACTTTCGATCGTCCCGACAAACTTAGGTTGTATTGCACGCTTCTCGAGAGATAATTAATGATATTTGTACCTAGACAAACATTTTTATGTTTTTCTAGGAGAATTTTTTATTTTATTTTGATTAATTCGAACTTGGGTCGCGTATCAATGTTTTCCGAGTTGGGTAGGCTTTCAATCATCTCGACTAACCTTGGTTGTGTTGCACGCTTCCCAATAGAAAATTAATGATTTTTGACCCGAGATAAAAGTTTTTACATTTTTCTAGAGGAATTTGTTTTTTATTTTGATTAATTCAAAATTGGGTCGCGTATCAATGCTTCCCGAGTTGGGTAGGCTTTCGATCGTCTTGACAAAATTAGGTTGTGTTGCATGCTTACCGATAGAGAATTAATGATCTTTGTCTATAGATAAACATTTTTACATTTTGTTAGGAATTTTTTTTATTTTATTTTATTTTATTTTGATTAATTCAAACTTGGGTCACGTATCAATGCTTCCCGAGTTGGGTAGACTTTCGATCATCCTGACCAACATAGGTTGTGTTGCACGCTTCCCAAGGGGGGATTAATGGTCATTACCATAGATAAACATTTACACATTTTTCTAGGGCAGTTTTTTTATTTTGTTTTGATTAATTCAAACTTGGGTCGCGTATCAATGATTCTCGAGTTGGGTAGGCTTTCGATTGTCCTGACCAACTAAGGTTGTGTTGCACGTTTTCCAAGAGAAAATTAATGATCTTTGTCCTTAGATAAATGTTTTCATATTTTGTAGGGAAATTTTTTATTTTATTTTGATTAAAATCAAACTTGGGTTGCGTAATAATGCTTCCCAAGTTGGGTAGATTTTTTATCGTTCCGTTCAACTTAGGTTGTGTTGCACGCTTCCCGATAAAAAATTAATAATCTTTGTCCCTAAATAAATATTTTCACGTTTTTTCTAAGAAAATATTTTTTTGGTTACTAGATGAGCATTTTTACGATTTTTGAGATTTAATAATTTTTTTATTTTTACCCAAATTAGGTTGCATTTCACGCTACCTAAGGTGGTGAATTTTAGTTTTTTTGTCACTAGATAAGTGTTTTTACACTTTTTTAGGTTTATTGACTTTTCTGTTTTTGGTTCAACTTAGGTTGTGTCTCCACGCTTCCTAAGAGAGAATTTCTTATTTTCTTGGTCACTAAGTAAACGTTCGCATGCTTTCTTACGTTTATTGAATTTTTGTTCTTGATCTAACTTAGGTTGCGTATCTGTGCTTCCTAAGAGGAAATTTTCTATTTTCCTGTTCACTACCTAAGCGTGTCACACTTTTCTACGTTTATTGAATTTTTATTTTTGATCCAACTTAGGTTGCGTCTCAACGCTTCGTAAGAGAAAATTCCTATTTTCCTGGTCAGTAGATAAACATTTTTCACGCTTTTCTAGATTTATTGAATTCTTATTTTTATTTTATTTTAATTTTATCTGCACATATATACATGTTGGCCGCACTTGTTTTCTTTCTTTCTCGTTGTATGTACTTGCAACCTCGCTCTATTATTCGTGGCTCTTCCGTCCATGGGACATCATTGTCTTCTTGTGCCGCCACCCCGTCTGATGTCGATCCATCTGCAGTTGCTTCCCGGGTTCTTAGCCCACGGGCTGGGTTTGGGTGCGTCAGACCGACGGTAACGATGACTTCAACTCGGGAAATGTCACCACTTCTGCATCCTCTGTCCCAGAGCCTCCACGTCGCACTCGTCGTCGACGTGATTAGGATGTCCTATGCTTTTCTCATTTTTCTGTACACTATATACATTGTCCTGTTTTTGGTATACATTTTTATTGTTATGGGATGGGCTTTCGTGCCTAATTTGGATGTTTTATTCAACATTGTTTTTAGTTCTTTCTATCTTTTCATTTTTTTGTATGGATATTTGGTTATTTATATACATGGTTTGTACTTTATTTACATGGATCGTACTTTATTTACATAGATTGCACTTTATTTACATACAAGATCCATTATGTACAAGAATGCTATATACATGGATGTTATGTATAGAAATAGCTATGTACAGGGTTAATATGTACATAGCTTGTGTACAGGATAGCTATGTACATGAATATGTATTTACAAGATTCATTATATATAAGAATATACAAGGTTTTCTATGTATATATACATGAACTTCATTACTCTTTTTTCAAATTTTTGTTTCATCTTTTGATTTCCAAATGAATGTACATGTATGCATGATAGTAAATAGTACGGCATAGACTGAAACGACTATGTCACTACCCGTAGACTGCAAGCACTAGTGGTGAGAACTCAGATTTGAAGCAGGGAAGGAGAATAAACTGCTTCATTCTGAATCAAAGGTGGCGTGCGCCACATGTGGATGACATGGTGCGCGCTATGATGATGTGGCGCGCACTAGGATGGTGTTTTCATAAAGTGGCGTACACCATCTGGATGTCTCTCAGATCTACTATATAAAGGGGTGCCTAACCTCCTTTTAGCAGCCAACTCTTGTTCTATAAAATAACTTATTCCACACAAAATTCTCTCTCTTGCTGGACTGATGAGTTTACTAAGATCAAGCAAACCAACTTTGAATATGACCTCCTCAAATGACCTCCTCAAAACTGGGAATGACCTCTGCAAGGGTATCAGCAAATTTATTTTGAAGTTGGGGTACATGGATGAAAATGACCTCCTCAAAACTGGGAATAAATCGATCGAGCTCCTGGTAGTACGATATCAATTTTTCTTCCTTGACTTTCCATTTCCCGCTGGCTTGGAAGACGACCAAGGCAGAATCACCAATCACTTCTAACTTCTTCGCTCCTAATTCTAAGACAGCTTCCATCCCGGTGATACACGTTTCATATCCAGCTTGATTGTTGGTGACCTAAAAATTTAATTTATAGGCCAGCAGAACATGCGAATCATCTGCAGTGACTAGCAATATTCCGATTCTATAACCGTACTAGTTTGAGATGCCATCAAAATACAACATCCATAGCTCATTCTCAACCTTCATCATGTCTTCACCGGGAAACTAAAAATATGAATCTTCTTGTCCCTCAACTGGCTGATCGGCCAAAAATTCTGCTATGACTCATCCTTTTATCAATTTTCTAGTCTTATAGTACAATTCAAATTCGGCTAATAGAAGTAACCATCGGGCCAATCTTCCTGCCAATGCATGCTTTTCGAATAGGTACTTGAGCAGGTCCATTCTAGAAATTAATACTACAAGGTATGCGAGCATGTAGATGACCACACTAAAGCTCAATAAGTTTTCTCTAGTGGCGTGTATCGGGCTTCACAATCTGTCATCTTCTTACTCAGGTAATAAATAGCCTTTTTTTAACCATTGTCCCCTTCTTACGCTAGCATGCAGCCCATTGTGGACTCATTCACTTATAGGTACAAGATTAACGATTTGCCTAGTTTCGGAGGGAAAAGCACCAGAAGCTTTTGTAAGTACTCTTAGATAGATTCAAAGGAATTCTGGCAATACTGATCTCATTGGAATTAAGTATTCTTTCTGAGCAAATGGAAAATAGTTTTACAGGTTGTAGTTAACTTCGAGATAAAGCGACTAATGAACTGAATTTTTCCCAGAAATCCTCTAACTTCTTTCTCCACCTTCGGGGGAGGAATTTCCAGAATTGCCTTCATTTTAGAAGGGTCCACCTCTATCCCTCTTTGGGTGATGATGAATCCTAACATTTTGCATGTGGTAACTCCAAAAGCACATTTATGTGGGTTCCGTCTCATCCTATACTTCTGGATTCTCTCAAGAAATTTTCTCCAAAGCTAGGATATGACCTTCACGGTCTTTGGATTTGACGATCATATCATTGACATATATTTCCACTTCTTTGTGTAACATGTCATGAAGTAATGCAACTGTAGCATGTTGGTTTGTAGCTCCTGCATTTTTCAGATCGAAAGGCATAACCCGATAAAAATACGTCCCCCACGGCATGGTAAATGTAGTCTTTTCTCTGTCTTCAGAGGCCATGAGGATCTGGTTGTATCATGAGAATCCATCCATGAATGATAGCAAGGTATGGCCAACAGTATTGTCCACAAGGACGACTATGTGTGGAAGAAGGAAGTCATCTTTGGGACTTTCTTTGTTAAGATCACGGAAGTTAATACAAACTCGCACATGACCTTATTTCTCTAGCACAGGGACAATATTAGCCACTCAGTTGGGGTACTATGTCACATGAAGAAAGCCTACATTTACTTATTTTGTAAATTCCTCCTTGATTTTGAGGGCCCAGTCAGGTCTTACACGTCTCAGTTCTTGTTTCAGTGGTTGGCATCAGGGTAGAGGAGAATTTTGTGCTAAACTATTTTTGGGTCTATTCCGAGCATGTCTGTGTATGACCATGCGAAGACATCCTTAAATTCCTTTAATAGTTTGATTAATGGCCCACGTTCTTCAGTTGATAGAGCAGAACTGATCTGGACCATTTGGGGATCCTTCTCAGTACCCAGGTTTATTAAAAAAGTTTCTTCAATTAAGGGTTTAGCGCGCATCTCTTCTTCTTTTTCAATTAAAAGTTTTATTTCCAGAGAAATGACCCCATCAAAACCATTTTCAAAGTCATAATTCAAAAATTCAAATGGAAATACAACATGGTAACCGAAATAGTTCTCCATATTATTATTATCGTCAACAGCGAAGGTTACAGATTTTGACATGCATTGAGATGACATAGAAGACCGAGTCACCCCAACAGATCGGTGTTTGGTGGACTCACCACTAGACTCTGTGCCTATAGATGCAAATAATTCTGACTTAAACTCTGACTCACTATTTACAACATCCAACACATTATATTCATAAGTTTTATTGCAACGCTGCCCTCGTCCACTATTAGGCTGGAATAGTCGGCTGGCGCGTTGTTACTCAACATGGTGATCGCCTCTGTGTCCTCTTTTTGCGTGTATTAGAGTCATTCCTTCTTCAAAGAGCGACCCCAACGTGAGTTCTTCTAGACCTTTAATCCAGTCTCGCCTGCATGCCTCCTTAGCTTTACCCTCGTCCTGTGCCTCATCCTCTGTCTTGTGCTCTTCGGGCTCACTATCTATCAGTTGATGTCAAAAGAATATTTCCAACCCAGGTATCTTCTGCCCAGACTCCTCATCTATCCACAATTTTAGGAACCCACAAAAAGGGAAAGCCTCACATTCCTCACAAACTGCCCCTTAAGAGACCCATAAGCTGGCAGCGGGGCCAGGTATGTTTTCCCTCTTCTTTTGGATTGTGCCTTCTTTTGTGCCTCCACTGCTTTCTTAGCATAGTCCTCAACTGTGGGCTTGTATCCCAGGCTGAAGTCATGGCTATTTCCCTGAACGTCTATTGGTTCAGTTTTGTTTTGTTGACTTTTTCCAAGTCCTAAGCTTGAGAAATATGATATTTTGCCCATCATTATTATTGCTTGAGATTTTACATATAGATGCTTTCCAGTCATCAAAGCCTGAATAGCCACTATTTCATCAAATTTAAATTCAAATCCACGTAGGGTGAGATCTTCCTCCCCATGCTGTATTTCCAACAAATGGGTGCCATTAGTGACTGGTGAATGAATGCTTGATTCTCCAAAAATGGTTAAAATAGTCTCATCCCTTACCGTTTTGACCTTGTAGTGGAGGGTAGATGGAACTGCTTATACATTAGGGTCATGTAACCACGGTCGGCCCAACAATAAGTTGAAAAAGGCCGACACATCTAGCACATGGAATTCTATCTCACTTTCGGTGGGTCCCATGGTAACTGCAAACTTGACTACCCCCAGCACATTCCTACGGGTATTATCATAGGCCCGTACCCCTTGGGTAGTTGGCATGAAATCTTGTTCTTTTAACTTGAGGCAATGTGCTGTCCTGAGCAGGCAGACATTCAGTGTTGATTCATTGTCAATTAAAACCACGGGTACCCATTTGCAAAGGCACTTGACTATTATGTGGAGGGACGTGTTGTGCAGGGTTCATTCAACTGGAAGATCTTTCTCAGTGAAGGCAATGGTGTTGGTCAACCGAGTAAGGGCTATTATCCCCACCAACTGCTCAGGAGTGGTGTCTATAGAGATGTCCGTCTTGCTCAAGGCTCTTAGAATGGCTTTCCTATGCTTATGGGATGCCATCAGTAGCCCCAAATTGTTAGGTTAGCCTAGATTTTCTGGTGTTATTTTAGTACAGCATCATCTTCTTCATTGACTTGTATTGCTAGTTAACTAGGCTCACCTCTCTCTAGGTATGCCAGTTTAAAGTTCCTTCCACTCCTGGTTAGGTGTTTGACTTCCTCTTCGGGATCCCCCAAACCATCCCAAAGATCTACGGTGGTGTTGACTTCTAATAGGTCCAGCCATTCTAACCCCCATAAGTCATCTTCTCCCACCTTCACTTTTCCTTTTACAGTTACTAGGTGGTCTAAGCTAGTTTCTGGGTTTCCTTCTGGAGTCTAACCCTGTTCTTTTCCTTTTCCTTCTTTTAGTTGACTGATCTCCTCTACTGCCCATAGCCCTTCGGCCTTCCAACTTTTGCCAAGCCCTGAGTAATCCTTCCAGATGTCACTATCAAGAACAAAGAGGTCTTAGATGTCTCTTTTCTCTTCATATGTGGTATATGGATTGACATTCTACTTATCGTTACTACTATTCCCATTCTTTATACTTTCATTATCAATGGGCTCATTTTTCATGGCATGTTCAGCTTCCCCGCTCTCATATCCTCTTTCTGTCTCATTCAACTCCTGGTTTTTCTCAGACTCGGTTTTAGCCTCACTTTCTGATTCTTTCTCTCGTTCTGACTTGGAGTCTAATTCTAATTTGTTTCCACTATTCCCTGATGTCCCCTTTAATTCTTTTCTGGGTTTTGCTGTGTCTTCTACACTATTTTATGGTTGGGTACCAAAAGTAAAAAGGTCATCCTCATCGATGTTCTTCTAACCACTACTTTCTTCTAACTGACTGTCTGCGCCTCCATTCTCTGACTCATCCGAAGAGAGCCAACCATCATTTTTGGTATCTATGTTCAGATTATAGAAGGCAAACTCAATGTGCACTTCATCATTTGCAATTGTGTTGTCCCATTCTTCCATCATTTCCTTCACTTCCTCCAGCTCTGCTAGGTCATTCTCTTTCACATATAAAGTCCTTTATGAGTCCAAAGAGCATAAAGAATTCTCTTCCAGGAGAGGTGGACTTGGACTAACGGCCTCCTCTAGGCATATATAGATACTGGGATCATAGCAGAAGGAAACGATGTGGACATAGTTTAGATTCTGAGGGGGTGGGTTCATGTGGTTCAATAATAGATTAGTAGTTATAGTAGGTTTAACTGTTGTTGAGGGCAGGATAACCTTGTTGTCAATGAAATCCTGAATTCTTTGTCGAAGCCTCAAGTAGTTGTTGATCGTATGCCCATTCCCTTGATGGTAGGCACAATATAGCCCATGGTTGAATCTAATTGGGAGCGGATCGGGAAGAGGCACTGGGTCGAGGGCCTTAAGGTGCCCTCTTTCTACTGACCTTAGTAACAGTACGAAGAGTGGTACACCCAGCGGGGTGAATTCCCCCCTCAGAGGTCTGGATGCAAATAATGGGTCAGCCTGACTTGGCTGTGGGTTAAGAAGGTTAACTTTCTTGGCCCTTGACACATTATTTTGAGAAGGGTTATTGCTGGCTTGGTTGGTTGGGTAGTTGTTCTAATAAGGCCTCCTAGGCTTATGACTCGGACTTGCCTCTATATTCTCAATTTCCCCTATCTGGATGGCGTCCTTTATCTGGATTCCTGCATCAAACAGTTGCTCGAAAGTCATGAGTGGCTGAGTGATCAGGTATTTCATGAACTGGAGTTGTAGGTTCTTTACCACCACTTGAACATGTTCTTTCTCTGTTGGTCGGTTGGTCATCTTTGCAGCCTTGCCCCTCCAGCGGGTCAAGAAATCTACAAAAGAACATGCAACTCTGTTTGGTGGTCTCCAGTTCCCTTATTGTTATGTCCAGCTGGACATTGTAACTGTACTGCCCGACAAATGCAATGGTGATGTCTTCCTAGTTTCTAGTCCTGGTGGCTTCTAGAGATAGAAACCATTGTTGGGTAGCTCCTGATAGGGACCTATGGAATAATTGAACCTTTAGCTGGTCATCAATTCCCATAGGGCCCAAAGTACCGACATACATTCATAAATGGATCCGGGGATCCCCGATGTCATCAAATTTTTCCATGTCTGGAATCTTGAATTTGTTCGCCAACTTGGCATCAGGGAAAAGGCAAAGGCCTCCAATGTATATCATATAATCATCTACCCCTTTGGCCTTTCTCAGAACTTTCTGCAGCCTATCAATCTTGTCAGAGAGTAGGGCCTCTTGGGCTATGGCGAGATCTACTACAACTACTACAGCTACAGGTATAGCGACAACGGGTCCAGCTCCTGGTAAGTCTGCACCATATTAGTTCTCTTTCCATACACGGTTCTCAGCTATCTCATCCGGTGAAGTTTGTGGAACTAGATTGACTTGGAGTGCTCGGATCTATGCTTAACACTGAGCCTGGGCCTGCGTCTAATTGTGTAGTGTGAGGATCATGCTTTCTAAAACACTTTGCATTTCTGCCAGAGTTCAGATTAGGGCAACATTGGTATCGTCATCTCCTTCCAGTGTTGCATTCATTGGGTCGAGATTTAATCTCTGAAGTTGCCCACTTGATGATCTAGTCCAGACAGATGTGGCGCTAGGATTTGATGGAATAATGATGCCTCCTGAGAGATAGAGGAGGGAGGAAAACATATCAGATTATAACGTGATGTTATTGAGGTCTAAGATGACCTCGCGGATGGAATAAATCTAGGACAAAAGAATTACGGCAAATCAAAGATAGTAAAGAATGCATTAAGTTTTAGATCGACGGGGAAGAACTCAGGACTTCAAGATCCCGGGAAAGAGCAAAGGGTGTGGGTAATTAAACAAGGCTTAGACCGAAAAGAGAAACATCGGACCTTAGCTCGATGTCAAAGGAACTCGGAATTTCTCCGAAGAAACCCGAGCAAGAGAAACAAAGGGTGCAGGTGGTAAAACCCAACTTAAACTAAAAAGGGAAACGTTGAGCCTTGACTCAACATCCAAGAAATGGGTGCAGGCCAAACCTGGCTTAGAAGATACATTGAGTTACCTCAATGCCTTGGGATTTTCAAAATCTCAGAGAGAAAAAGGGAAAGGTGCGGGCAAAGCCTGACTTATTCGTTGAGATTTTTATCTCAAATGGTCAAGGGCTGCATGGGAGGGGGACAGAGAGCTCTCCCCTAGGCTGCCATAGTGACTTATCAATAATCCTATGTGAGTTGAGATCTGGTCTAGTGATGATAATAGTGAATACGCTAGGTATTAATGTATCCATGGATAGAAATCGTATGAAGTGTGAGGGCTGTGAGTGGTCGTCTGAACTTTGACGTAGAGTGGTGGTTTTCAATCAACGCTCATATGCTACTGGGTATAGTTCATGGTTTAAGCTCGTTCTTGGATGAGCTTTATGTTATTGATTCATGGCGTTGGTAGGGAGGGTCTTTCCGTTAGAGCCCTATCAAAGCTTTTTGTTGTTGATTCATTGATCTAGTTTTCTAATTGCAAAATGATGTGTGAGGGTTGTGTTCAAAGGGCTCTTCGGTGTTTATGTCTATTGTTAACTATGTGATGACCCTAGAGGGGGGGTGAATAGGGTCTTTTTAAAACTTATGTATTTTAAATAAAAACTTATTTAACACATAAATGAATACTATCAACCTAAAAGAATATACCTATAAGCAAGCAGAGATTGAGGATAAAGAGAGAGAAATGCACTAGGATTTATAGTGGTTCGGCTTTAACTTAGCCTACATCCACTCCTCAAGCACCTCCTGAGAATTCTTCACTATTCCAGAACACTTGCGGGTGTGCTCCAAACCTTTCAATAAGATCCACAAGGTGCTTTTCAAAGTCACCAAACTTTTGGCACTTGTGATCTTCTTTGCGTATTTATACCACACATAGAAAAAATTGACTAGTAGGTGACTCACCTCTATTAATTGTACAGAGTTGTTTTGTAAGTTGTGTTGATGTCAAAACATCAAAGTAAATGCTCTATTTAATAGAGCTAGTGTTTACAATGAGAGTACTAGAATGTAATTGCCAACAGAAAAGATGAAATCTTCCGTTGAATTGCAGTGGCTTTTCTTCTTAGTTTTCTGAACAAACTTCTGATGTACTGTGAATGATGACTTTGTTGATATGCTTCGTATCAGAATGATTGGGAGAATATGAGAGTGTTGTTGTTGTTGTTCTGATGTATTTCGTGTCTCTTAAGTGATCACACAATAGCCATTTTATAGCTACAGGAAAATGACCGTTGTACCAAGATCATATCTTTTTCCTTAAATCAAGAGATTTGATCCTTGATTTTTTTTGACTTGATTTGATCTCATCTTTCAACTGAATTTTGATCCTCTGTCACTTCGTTTGAATTTCAAAAATATTCCAAAAGATAAGTTGTTCATTCTAACTGTTCTTCGTATCAGAATCCTTGGAATCGTGCAACAGATCTTCCTTGATTTCTTCCACGAATCTTGTGATCTGATCTTCCATTGATTTTAGCTAATTTCCAAAGAAAAAAATGATCCTTAGAAAGTCAAAAAAAGATCCTCAAAATCTGCTGGAAAGAAGTCAATCAGATCGCGTGATACGCGCACAGAGAATCCTAAAATTGCGCACTTGTGTCGACTCAAGTTGCTTCAAGGCATGACTGTGTCGACTCAAATGGCAGTGGTGTCGACTTATACTCCTGGAATCTCGGCTGTGTGTCGACTCAACTTATGGTTGTGTGGACTCATGTTGTTCAGGCCACGACTTCGTCAATTATTTCAGCATATGTGTTGACTCAACTGGGTTTGTGTCGACTCAACTAGGTTTGTGTCAACTCAACTTGTGCAGGCCACGACTTTCTTCAGAAACTCATCACTTGTGTCGACTCACTTCGTTTTAGTTACTACTTTCTTCATCAATCTTTCACTTATGTCGACTCAACTACTTCTTGTGTGGACTCAACTTTCATATATTCAATATTTTGCCTTTCTTTTGTCTCTCTTATGTCGACTGACATGACCTATATGTCGACCCACAAGATGCTGGGTTGATCAAAAGTTTTCCTACATTGTTTCTGAGCTTAAGTCCTGTTTGGAAATGATTTATTTGATACCTGAAAAGCTTACCAACATGTTAATCATTTGGTTAACCCCTATAATGGGTGTCAACCTTTTATAATCATTTAACAATTGTTTTTAGGCTATGTTTGTTATTATTAAAATCATGAAAGTATTTATTAAACCTTTAGGGCAACACATAGCTCATTTAGGTTTAATGGACCCTTTTTGGGTCTTTCGAAAATTTCTAATTAATATTATCTCTTTATTTATTTATGTGTTGGGTTGTTACAGGTATCCTTGTGAGTACACTTAGTGCCTTTTGCTCTTATTGTCCTTGGATCATAGATTTTGGTGGTACTGACCATCTAATAGGTTCTTCATCTCTTTTCTACTCCTACTCGATCTGGCAAGGATAAAGTAAGAGTTATTGATGGTTCTTTATCTTCTGTTTGGTAAAAAGGTTCTATCCATTGCTCTCTTTTAATTTCTCTTTGGTCTATTCTTTTTGTTCCAAAGTTCTCTAGTAAGTTAGTAACCTATTTTCTATTAGTAGCCTGACTGTTCCTTGAATTGCTTTATGACTTTCCCCCCCTTATATTGTGTTTTTTAGGAGCTGGCGACGGGGAGAATGGTTGACAGTGGTAGAACACATGGTGATCTATATTTCCTAGATGTTGCCCCTTTTTCCTCTTTTCCTGCCTCGTCTTGTGGTCAGTCACTTCAAGCAAATAATGGTTCAGCGCTACATTTGTTACATGAGTGGCATCGACATTTCGATCATCCATCATGTGGCATTTTAGAAATACTTTTTCCTAGTTTACTTAGACGTGGTTTTAGGATTGATTTTGTTTGTGATGCGTGCGAACTTACTGTTGGAATTACAGCAGTTATTAGTGAATTCATTGGCAGCATATTATAGCAGCATATTCTGGATTATTATTGCAGCATTATTGGATGATTATTGCAGCATTATTGTATGATAATTGCAGCAGCATATTCTGGATGGTTGTGCAGCATTATGGAGTGGTTGTGCAGCATTATGGAGTGGTTGTTGGCAGCATTATGGAGTGATTGTGCAGCATTATGGAGTGGTTGTTGGCAGCATTATAGAGCATAATTGGCAGCATCATTTCTGCATTATGGAGTGGTTGTGG
>JAUTBS010453549.1:0-15109 GCA_032361285.1 Aequorea victoria | reverse complement strand
AGATTACCCTCTTGAAATAACAATCCACGGTTGCATGATGCTTGACGAGTCAATCCATACCCAAAATAACATCGAAGTCACGAATGGGTAAGAAAACAAAATCTACTGGTAACAACCTATCACCTAACTCCACTACTCCCAAACAATAAACTTCATGCAGAACAATTGTGCCCCCAATAGGAGTGGACACAAAGAAGAATCCTTTCAACAATTCAATTGCGAAAGATAAGCGATGCAAGAATTCTGGTGAAGAAAACGAATGTGTAGTGCCAGAGTCAAAAAGAATCTTAGAAGGTACAAAAGATATAGTAATAATACCTTACACCACGGATGGTCAAGCTTCAGCCTCCTCTCGAGTGAGAGCATAGACACTTCCCTGAGTAGTTGATGCTTGTCCTTGCGGCTTGTTGTAATTATTCTATCTCTGTCCTCCCTAACGGTTCTGCTAGGCTGGAGCTGGTCCAGTGATATATGCTGGTGGTTTCTGAACTTGAATCGGCTATTGCTGCTGTCCTCCTGTTTATTTGTTCCTACAGTAAGTGGACAGGTATCCAGTCTTACCGCAAGTGTAGCACTTCTCGGTGTCCCATCACAGTACTATCCACGAGAGTGGACTTTCCCATACAGGTTGCATGGATTTCAAAACTGTTGCTTTGTGTCTCCACTATTTTGGTTCCGGGGCTGACCTTGAGTGTGCATCTTTTTGGGAGGATTGCCACCTCCATTCTGATTTCTGGTCGATTTATGATCTCTATTCCTCTTTAGCTATGATTCTCGGTGTTTCTACGGGTCGTCCAAACATCTTTCCGCTAAGAGAGCCTTGGTCACAAGCTCAGACAAGATTTTTGCCTCAAGTATTGACACACGGCTGCGGATGGCAGGGCGTAAGCCCCTCTCGAACATAGTTACCTTGTCCGCTTCATCCGTGACATGCTGCGGTGCAAACCTTGATAACTCCATGAATTTTGCTTCGTACTTAGCTACGGTCATCGACTGCTGTTCCAACGACAAGAACTCGATCTGTTTTGACTTTCTGATTGCTACTCGGTAGAACTTGTCATCGAACAGTTCCAAGAATTTCTTCCAAGTGAGCTCCTGCTCCCTTCCTTCAAACTGACGCTTAACCATGTGCCACCAATGTTCTGCAGGTCCTTGAAGAACATAGGTTGCTAATAATAACTTCATATCATTGGAGCAACCTAAACGCTCGAAGATTTTCTCAATTTCCAGAATCCACAACTCTGCTTCATCAGGATTGATTGACCTTTTGAAAATCGGAGGACGAATCTTCATGAAGTTCTCAAACATGGACCCTTTATCCATAGTCGTAGCTCTTCATTCATTAACTGTTCTTTGTTGAGTCTGTTGCCCAGCCAACATACCCACAAGTGCTTGGAGAGTCTGAAGGGTCTCGTTAGCAACCAGGGCGGTTGGGGCATCAGGTGCAGCTGGGGCTACTGGAGCCACTAGAGTTTCAATCGTAGGAGTAGGATTTGGGATATTCTTCCATTGTGCATCTTCAGTCGATGCATAGGCAGAACTCACATTGCGTCTAGGGCGAGCCATCTGACACAGATATCATAATAAATCAATATAAAACATATGTGAGATAACCTGACAAGCTATAACTCAATATTCACAGTAACAGGACGCTGGGGATCCTGACCTCTTCTAGACATGATGCAATGCACATTTTTAAACTCTTTAAAAAAAACTTTTGCTCTGATACCAAACTTATCACGCCCCAATATGGGAATTGTGACCGACCATGGATTGTGTGCCTTAGCCCAACAAGTCAAGTAAACCTTAAAGATAACTAAGCTACTATATGCTTAATTAATGATTTTATTTCCTTGAATTTAAATACTTAAATTTTCATTCATAATAATTTGGGTCAACAGCCCCTAAAATCCATAAATGATGTCAACAACATCAAAAGAATCCACATGTCTCAATGTCAAAAGAATAAATGTAGAACTATGCGGAAGAAATAATGTGATAACATGTCCTAGAGGTCAATGATTGGATCCCCCACAACAGTCCATCAAAAGCATATCAACTTACTTGCTACCTGAAAATTTTATAATACAACATCAGTATAAACTGGTGAATGAAATAATGATAGTACAGTACAGTTCTAAAATTGAGATAAAATAAAGTGTATGATAACATAACATGACATGATATATACAGCATAAGAAAATGGGTCAACACAAACCCTTAAGTTCATCTCTTCTCAAATCATTTCCTTTTCTTTCATTTGAAAATATATTTTCCTTTTTCATTTTCCATCAAAACACATACATTTTCCTTTTCAAAATGGACGTCAAGTGTCATCATATCAATAATGATATCATGAAAATATGGTAAAGACAACATTCTCAACAAGAGTGGAAGTAACAATCCAGCAACAGTAATAATCTGCGCAAATAATGTATCAATGCCAATTTACTCAGGGTCTCTTGACTCTTGTATCCAAATATCGACCTTAGAGTCAGCAAGGGTTGGCACCCGGGACTTTTCCCTAATTGATTCCGGTTAAGGTCACTGGACTCACACCGGGCTGTCCCTTAACCGTTGAGTCAACTAAGGTCAACACAGAATCAAACCGGTGTTTTTTCTTAGCTGGCCAAAGTCACCCCCGAAGAGAAACTATCCTTTGGACTTTTCCATATCCCAAGAAATCACATCTCAAGTCGCACCATATATATCAGTAAAGAATAATTTTCTTTTCTTTTCATGATTTAAAACTTTTATGTCATGAATTTGCAGGATAGTATATCATACATAACATAAGTATTTAAAAATATTTGAATACATACATTTCTTTTAAAGCATTTATAAAAAATGATTTTTAACTAAAAATATTTGAAGTAGACTAAAAACCTTTCTCTTTAAAATAATTTTGGGGAATGGAAAAATTTTACTGAAAGATAATAGTATGATCCACTCACCTGATGTCCAAGCTAATCTCTACTTAACAAAAAGGGTGCAAATTATCTCAACCTGATATAATGAAATAACACAAATTATTAAAGAAGGCTAAAGAATAACCTAGGACTACCAAACGGTCCCTTAACCCATTTAGTTTTTCCCATATGTGTTTCTGGTGATAAATTAATTCAAATTAATTTATTTTATCCATTAAACTGATGTCCAAATAGGGCCTAAGCATTAAAATTAATTTTTAAAACTTTTATTCAAATGTTCCGACCATGAGTCCACACAAAAGGCCCTTGTGTCGACTCAAACAGTTCACAAGGCAGGGCTGAGTCGACACTCAGAGGGTCTGGGTCGACTCAAATTGGTGTTTGGCCACGGCATGGCCAGTGAGTTGACACACAGGGGCTATGAGTCGACCCAAAGTGGTCTGTCTAGGTCTGTGGGTCGACTCATGGAGTCTGTGAGTCGACCCAAAGGGGTCTCGAGTGTCAAAGGTTGATGCCAAGGGGGCTGGCGTCGACCCTTAGGCACAAAAGTGCTCTATGAGTCGACAAACAGAGGCTGTGAGTCAACTCATACGGCAACAGAGAGCCACTCGGTGGACCCAACCACGGTGTGAGTCGACCCAAAGGGTCTAGGGGTCTCGGCAAGTCACATGTGTCAACTCATAGAGCTCGTGAGTCGACACAAGGTAGGGCTACACTTCATGAGTCGACTCATGGAGGCCATGAGTCGACACCAAAGCACGGGCGTCTTCCCCTTCGTTGCTTGGGTTGACTCGGCCGAGGCATAAGTCAACCCATCTACTCGAGGCAGCCATTGGAGGCTGTTCAATCTTTGGTTTTTCTTGATTTTTAGATTCTTTTCTTTACTTTAATCAATATTAATGTTATGAAAACATATTTTGGGATTATTTAGACATATTATATTAGTTTTATTTTATTAAATTATGTTCTGGTTACATATATATATTAACTGTTATGAAAAAAAAAAAATATATATATATATATATATATATATATATGTTGTTGTATATATTTATACGAATCTTGATTATATTTGTTTGGTCCTTGAATCTAATATTATAACATAATTAAATAATATGTTTTCACACGTTTTGATGATTTGATTTAACTGATGATGTTTATTCGATATGTTTATATATAGCTATATACAGAAAATGAACAGGGGAGATTATTCACATACCCGAGATCACCAATGGTGATACATATCAGGAATGGTGGTGGTGGTGGTCTTCGGTGGTTCCAAGGCGGTGGTGGTACACTGCTGTAGTGGTGGTGATTGGCGGTGGCAGAAACGTGTGAGAGATATCTGAGGGAGAGAGAAATTACAGAGAATGAAGAATGAGAACGTAGGGAGGGCTGAGTCCCCTTTTAAAATGGCATTAGATCCCTAAGATCAGGGATCTCCCTGACTTTGCTCCTCAATCCCTGACTTTCCTCCACCAAATATCCCTTTTAAGGAAGGATAGGTTGACCCATTCAAATCTGGGGAAACTGCCACGGCAGTGTTTACTAATCCTTTTCTTTATTCTTTATTTAATTAATTCAATTAACATAAGTTAATTTAATTTAAAGCTTAATTGTTTTTTAATTAAATTAAATAACCGGAATTTACATAGTTATGTTTTCATTTAACTAGTTTATTTGATAATTGATTTGTTAATTATTTAGTTAATAATTATTCAATTTTTTTATTTTTATTTTTTATTGGATTTTACAGATCTATATATAGATATACATTATATATATATATGCTTATGTATGTATATCTACACGAGTATATGATAACATAAATTGAAATAATAATAATGAGAAAAAGATCCCTGAAATCATAGGTTCGCTGAGAAATCCCTGGTCCTTAGGTCGACTCACGTGGAGGTTGAGTCGACTTAAATCCCTTAGAATTAGGATTTCTCATCCGTGGATCGATTCGTGAGGAAGCTTGGGTCGACTCATGATGAATGTGTCTTGGTTCTTTCTCAGGCCTTCTGTTGGGTCAACTCATATGAAATCTGGATCAACTCATGGTTGCTTTGGGTTAACTCATGTTAGTCTTCGGTCGACTAGTGCTGGGTTGTATTAACTCATGCTGCCTTGGGTCGACTCATCAGCACTTTGGGTCAACTCACAGTCGCATGTTGTTGAAGATGCTGAGAGTCTGTCCCTTTGGGTCGACTCATGGTCTTCTTGTGTCGACTCAAAATGCTGAGTTTTTCTTGAAACTTTTTGTATTTATTCTGAGTTTAGGCCTTCTTTGGAAACTGGTGTAATGGCTCTCTAAATCATTTAATGCTTGACTTAAACACCTGAAATAATTTCAAAACTTGTTAAACGGGGGGAGATTTTGTTTGGTAATTAAATAGTGTTTAGTTAGCATTAATTATTAATAATCTTTTACATTGCATAAATTAGGGTAACGTTTGACCCGTATATTTGTCATTGATGTTGCACATTGTGTTTTTCTTGGATCTCTGGTGAGTTGTTTGTCATGCTACATATTTTTGAGAAATTTCCCTTATTCCCCAATTAATTTTTGAAAGGAAAGGTATATATATATATACCTTTCCTTTATTTTGTAAAACTCATGGCTTCTATGTTTCACTTATATGTTATACAAGATTTTCATACTTATTTATATAGTACAATTTATGAGATTCTTTTGGGACCATATTAAAAGTCCAAGAAATATTCCCCTACGGAGGTTCCTTTGGCCTCTAGAGGAAAAGACCTAACCCGAAGACTAATGTGACCCTAGTTGCTCAATGATTTAAAGGACAACTCGGGTGTATCTGGTGACCTAAACCGGATCATCTTAGGAAAAAGATCCAGGCGCCATTATGAGGTGACTCTAAGTTTGATGTTGGATCCAACGGACCGAGGATTCCCCGAGTATTATTTATGCTGGCTTTGGTTATTTTTGTTCATGATTATGCCCAAATTGTTCCTGAGGTTATATTTATGGTTTCCACTCATTCTTGATGATAATATTGATATACCATTATGATATTGACATTTGTTATGTACAAATTTGATATATTATTTGCTCGTCATTGATAACGAGATCATTTGATAAAACCTAGATATTTTGACAAAAAGAAATAATGGGTTGTGCTATCTCCTTTTGTTTATACTGCTTATCTTATACCATGATTATGTTCAATTAAGACTATTTAAATTCCTAATTTTAAAACAGTATTCTCTTATGCATGTTTTCTATTCACCTGCTGTATGCTGATGTTGTATTCTAATATTTCAGGTAATCCGTGAATAAACTAGTAGAGGACTCAGTTGTGTCAGGGAATCCAGGATTTATGACCGCTTAGGACTTTTATTTCATTTTACTTTTAGTTGAGACAGTATTAATTGTTTGAGTTACCATCTGGACAACATATTTTAGTGGGCTGTTTGTGACCCATAATTAATTGTTATGAATTTTGATTATCGATTCCTTAAATGTTAGATCTATTAGTATCTTGTTAATGATTTTTAAAGGAATAGGCTTTCGTGGCTCATTGGGCCGAGGCTGGTGCTCCACAACCGGTCATACTCCCGAGTTAGGGTGTGACAAAAGTGGTATAAGAGCTTAGGTTTATCGTATCCTAGATATTTGGATCACATCATATCATTAGTAGAGGTTAAGATCCCTAGAGTCCTATAAGTTTATGAGTCCTTATTAATGGTTGACCATGCATTAGACTCATATATTTTCTTCTTCTACATTGATACGTAATAAGATGGCTTATCCAAGATAGAATGTGAGATCTAGGTATGCGACTACGGAGAATGTACATGGGGAGCATACCCCTGACACTATGGTGGACATTAGTTTTGGGTAGCTAATTGGAGTTAAGTATGTGTAAGACTGCGGGATTTCATACCTTTATCTTCGGACGTCTATTTGATTGGCTTTGAAGTCCAATTAGAAACGTGTTCTGTAGGCGTAGGTTCCTAATGGAAGTTATAGTAAGTTATCAGATTGGGAAAAACAAACCTATAAGTCGTGGTGAGTCGTTAGACTAAGAGAAATACTCATAAGTCTTAAATATTTTGGATTAGGAAACCTTTGTGAATAAATAATACGTTATGAATATTTATTACTTTATTCAACTTTACAGGATAGTTGCTAGTATCTTAGCGATATTTTGTACAAAATTAATTCAAGTGTTCGTAGTGATCTTTGATTAGAGGTTTGGTTGATGGTAGTATCTTATTTTGGGTGAATATGATTTGAGGTTAATTAGTTAATGATCGAAAATGCGTACAGAAGAAATGCAAATAATTGGTTGAGGCAGTTAGAAAGTTAACTTTAAGAATCTTATGTTGATCGTTTGGAGGAGAGTTTCAAAGATAAGTTGTCGATCTATTTGACTCAAAGTTTTATGGATTATAGTTTTGATAAAAATCGTGATATTATTAAATTTAAAGGTTTAGAATGGCATTTGATCATATTTAGATATCGGTTTGGGTTTAGCGACAAATGAATTTTAGTTATCTTGATAAGGATATGATTGTTTGAGATTATTTAGTTATTTGCTGGATTAAAGTAATTCTTGATTTGATTAGTGGCCCTTTATATAAAAAATTATTATAGTAAGGTCTTGATGGATTTGTTATACATTTAATTGGAAGATCAAATTTTAATAAAAATTATGAAGGTGATAGAATATTTGTGATATGTTTATTTTGAAGTGATTGATGTGATGGTTTAAAAGACTGATCATGTGATATTCCTAATTGTGCAAGAGATAAATTATATCTAATTAATAGGAATTGTATAGTGGCCAAAAGGTATAAGATTAGTCGATGATATTGAGAAGGATAAGTTATGAATAAAGAGATTATTCTTATTGGTGGAGAATTGATTGAGCATACGACTAAGGTGTTAATCGCGTTACCAAGATAATTGACAGTAGCAAGAAGCTGTGAATAATAATACATAGACAGAGTAAATAATTTTATTTTGTGGTGATACATAAAAACTAGGTACGATTGGTTGGAATTAAAATTTTGAAGTTGCAGTATAAAGAAATTTATGATTTATAAGATGAATATGCACATGCAGTTAGTTATTCTATAAATAGTTTAGCTTAATGGTTAGCTGATTACACAATTTGATATTTTGGGTGCTCATAAGAATTTATGTAATTGGGGCTTATTCATAAGCTTGTAATCAGAGTAGCGCAGCGAAAGCGTGGTGGATGCGACTCAGACGATTGCCACTATTTGGGATAGAATTTTAGTAGCTAGCACAAAATCAACAAAAGAGCTATGCTGATCGATGTAAGAGAAACTTAGAGTTTCAAGTTGGAGATATGATATTTCTAAAGGTTTCACCTTGGAAGGAAATTATTCCTTTTGGCAAGAAGGGGAAGTGGCCTACCGTGTGGCTTTGCTGCATAGTCTTGCGGGAGTACATAACGTCTTTCATGTATCGATGTTGAGGAAGTATGTCTATAGTCCGTCACATGTGGTGGATTATGAGCCACTTCGAGTTCGCGAAGATTTGACATATAACGAACAACCCGTTTAGATTCTTGATACTAAAGAAAAGATTCTATATAATAAGCAGATTCGACTCGTCAGAATTTTATGGCACAATCATAAGGTTGAAGAGGCCACTTGGGAGCACGAAGAGGAGATTCGTGAACGCTATCCACACTTGTTTCCTTAAGATTAGTGTTATAATTTCGAGTACGAAATTTTTTTTAGGGGGGAAGAATGTAAAATCTAAAAATTTAAATGATAAATTATTATATAACACAAATGGGTAAAGAAGAATTTAATTAAATAAATATTTTGTAATTATAATAATAATAAAGTTAACAATAAACAAATATAAAAGGAGAAAATAATTTCGAGATTTAAATAAAAATATTCTTTTTATATATAGCAACAACAAGATAATGATAGAAACATAGGGATATCCGGTTATAACAGAAGGGTATGTTTTGGTAGAGAGATTTTTGAGATTTGTCGAGATCCCTAGAAAGCTGTTAAGAGCCATAAATGTTTAACTTGTATGTTATACAAGGTTTTCATACTTATTTATATGGTGAGATTTATGAGATTTTTTTGGGACCATGTTAAAAGTTCAATGAATATTCCTCTACGGAGGTGCCTTTGGCCGCTAGAGGAAAAGACCTGGCCCGGAGACTGAGGTGACCCTAGTTGCTCAACGATTTAAGGGATAGTCCGGGTGTATCCGGTGACCTAAACCAGATCGTCTTAGAGAAAAGATCCAGGTGCCATTATAAGGTGACTCTAAGTTCGATGTTGGATCCAACGGGCTGAGGATTCTCCGAGTATTATTTATGTTGGCTTTGGTTACTTTTGTTCATGATTATACCCAGGTTGTTCCTGAGGTTATATTTATGGCTCTCACTCATTCTTGATGATCAAATCGTTATACCATTATAATATTGACATTTGTTATGTCCAGATCTGATATATTGATTGCTCGTCGTTGATAACGAGATCATGTGATAAACCATAAATATCTTGGCAAAAAGAAATGATGACTTGTGCTATCACTTTTTTTTATACTGCTTATCTTATGTCATGATTATGTTCAATTAAAACTATTTAAATTCCCAGTTTTAGAATAGTATTCTATTATGCATGTATTCCATTCACCAGCTGTAAGCTGACGTTGTATTCCAACATTTCAGGTAATCCGTTAAGAAGCTAGTAGAAGACTCGGTTGTATCAGGAGATCCAAGATTTTTGACCTTTTAGGACTTTCATTTCATTTTACTTTTAGTTGAGACAATATTAATTGTTTGAGTTTCCATCTGGACAATATATTCTAGTGGGATGTTTGTGACCCACAATTAATTGTTATGATTTTTGATTATCGATTCCTTGTATTTTAGATCTATTAGTATCTTGTTAATGGTTTTTAATGGAATAGGATTTCGTGGCTCATTGGGCCGAGGCCCGTGGTCTACGGCCGGTCATACTCTCGAGTTGGAGTGTGACAATACGCACCTTCCAAAACGTGTATCGAAGTTTTTTTTTTTTATTTCCAATTGTAACTGTAATGCAATTCTTATTTACTAGGAAAGAAACTGAGAAGATTCATATGATCCATGACCTCCCACTTAGTGTGATGAAGAGAAACTTTCACATGTACGAGTTAAGAGGAGTTATCGCTATATACCATCCATCTTTACACAACAATTATCATCTAATCCATCTCCATAGATGAGATTCACGTTGGTTATTCCTAGTACAAAAATATCAATATGGGTCAATGACTCAGAAGGGGTCGAACAAACTTTCCAATGATGTCATGATATATATCTCACATCTTACTTATGACCCAAAATGCACTTACCTACGATAAATTAATTCGAATCAATGATATACTCCATGTTCTCAACGATTCTTCCTTAGCACTCCTAGTGCAACAAGATTTAATATTCTCATTTTCATAATCATAATACTCTCCTTTATACATTATTATTATTTTTGATACGTGTCTTATTCCGGTTTCAAAACATAGTGTTTTCGGATCCTTGATACCCGGGAACCTACTTCATAAACTTTTTTTTCCCTGAGAATATTCAGCCACTACATTTTATTTGAATAATTTCATGTATAATATGATACTTATCGCTATCAAGGTTACTTCACCTCTATTTCAATGAGGATGAACTCTCATTTCTCAAAACCTGATCCAGGGTTCATATTCTAACCTATTTCTTCAAGGTTGCTCACCTATAACAAGAGAAATGTGTACTATGTTTACTCATCTTTCATAAAAATGCAACAACTAAAACGGTATTTTCATTCCATAAAACTTATTCAACTCAACTGGGATAACCTTCCCAATTCTGTAACTTACTAAATCTTTGAAGATGAAAATTTCATCTATTAGAACTTTCATGTCAACCATATAGATTCGCCAAGCTTGTTATGGTTATCTTTCCAAAATCAAACCGATACTCTTAGATCAAAGTTCCATTAATTAGAAATTTCTCCTCGAGTTCTCAAGCTCCAACAAACCATTAGGGTTATCTCTCCAACCTGAACAACATACTTAGAACAGAATTCCATTCATTTACAACTTTCACCCTTAGCTCTCAAACTTATCCAAACTGTTAGGGCTATTTTTCTAATCAAAACAATAAGGTTCTATTTATTTGAACTTTCCCCTCAACCCGATGAACTTATCTGGATCGCCAGGGTTATCTTCCAAGCCAATCAACATACTTAGCCTTTCAATTAGAACCAACATCTCGTGATAAATGTGTTTCTAATAGAATCTCCAAACTAGTTAACCGGATGTCCAAAGATAAGGGCAATACATCCCTAACAATCACCTTACTCTTAGGCCTCATTTGATAATCGATGTAGATGGAGTGAGATTAATAATGAGGTGGTATTAGTATAAGGATTATGAATGAGGTAGGACTGATAACGATGTGGGATTAGATAATAGGATAAAATAAAACACATTTGTTTTACATATGTGGGATAGGATTAGAGAAGACACTGCCATGTCCCGTGCGATTGAATTAGCAATACCTAGGTGTGGTGTATATTAGTAATACCCCAATTTCGGGGATTCATAGTCCAACAGAACTAATAGTCCAAACCAAATTTATTGAACCTAACTTGATATTAGATGGCCCACATCATTAGCAATCCAATCCCTACCCCTACAATGGCCATCAAACTAGGCCTTAATGACTTAACCCACAATCCTACGGTCCACCACAGTACCAGACACAACTGAGTCTACATAACCTATAACCTAAGCTCTGATACTAAAATACCACTCCCACTCCCTTGATGATACTTTACCTGCTCGGAGTGGTGCAACACAACTCAGCTAGCTCACAATTAACTAAAATTTGTATCATATAAAAGCTTACAGGAGTACTCACTCTCTTCTTTATCTAACTATTTAAATAAAACTTACGTCAACAATATAGGGGATACACAATCTCCAATAATATACACGAGAGCCATTGCTCCTCTCTATTACAAACTCTTGTTAAAAACCACATGTACGTTTTTCAATCACATCACTCGTTAGACCTGTTCTTTTGACCTCAATCGTATCATAGTGGACTGGACTGTTGGTTTTTTTTATATAAAATCATGTTAAGATATTTTACATTAATTTTAATAATATATGAATTATCTCATCTCACTTATATCTGTGTTTTTGAAAAATGCATTGTTATTGTTTATCATTAATGTGCGGTATGTCGATAATTATACACAGTAAAAATTCTGGTAAGTAGAGCTTGACTTACTTACAGAAGATCAGAAGTCCAGTTCTTGTATAATTAAATTAGTCCACAACCTAGGTATGGTTGACATCCTATCGGTATAGCTGCGAGCACAATCTCAGTGGTTTATCTTAATCACAAAAATTTATTTGATAATTCAAGAAAGATTATATTCGGAACATCAGGAATGTATTGAACAAGACCAAAAGTAAAATTAAAGTTCATATACTGACAGGATTGGACTTACACAATTTCACGATTTGCTCGAGGGCACATAGATTCTTAATTTCGAGAATTATTGAATGCTGACGTGTTTTAATATTTATTACTTTGAATTACTTATGGGTGCTATTCAATCTCATTGTTTCAATAAACCTTGTAGTTTGAGTAATAAATATTACAATATGATTAATGTTATATTTCGGAGGAATTCGTGTCCAGAATATTCTATTCTGAATTGTAATACCTCATTGATAAACTCATAAATTTTGATACTACCAGTATGTTGCCCTAAAGGGCTAAGGCCATGTTTGGAATATTCTGGACACGAATGTTTGGTCAAGAAAAATGTAACTGCAGTATGTTGCCCTAAAGGGCTAAGGCCATGTTTGGAATATTCTGGACACGAATGTTTGGTCAAGAAAAATGTAATTGCAGTATGTTGCCCTAAAGGGGTCAGTCCCTGTTTGGTCAAGGCCATAAATGGAAAAAATTATTATTTATTTAATTTTCTACTAATTGCGTGGATGTTACTTTTTTATTGTATGTTTAAGAACCCTTAAATATGGACAATATGATTTAAGAGACTTGTCTTATAAAACTTTTTTTTTATGAAAAATAATTATTTTTCATGGTTGTTTTCAAAATTAATTAAAAGTGAAATTTTAATTTGTTATTTAAATTAATTTTTGATTTCTAGGTTATTTTAATTTAACTAATTCATATTATTTTGAATAATTAAAATCATAAAAATTAGTTTTTGTATGGAAAATTATATATTCCCTTTTGATTTTTTTTTTGAAAATAAAAAATATTTTGTCCTTCAATTTTAAATATTAAGTGGGTGATGGGATTTTAATTAAACTCCACGGACTCCATTAGTATTTTATATGTGATGTAATTAAGTCACCTCCCCAACGGAGATATTTAATTGCGAATATCACTAGATTAAAACTCTTAAGTGATAATTATCATAATTAAATAGTAAGTATTAGCGATCCCCCCAACAGAAAGGTTCATAGCGAGTGAGTTTAATTTTGAGAATAAACTAATGGTATACACTTAACATATAAATAATAATATCCTCCTCAACGAAGTTACTATTATTATTTATATGGCCGATGGTGCTAGTTATTTAATTTTGTTGGATACAAATTTTCTAAACTGTTCAGACAATAAAATTAAAAGATACAATCTGTCTGATTAAAAATTAATGAGATAAGCACCCAACGAGAAATTAAATTATAAGAAAATTAGATTAACTGGCATAATTTATTTTAATTGACTGTCGAGGGAAATTAATTTAAAATTAATTTAAACAAATTTTTCCACAAAATCTAATTGAATGTATGTTCTTTTTTCAAATATAATGGGCAACTCATTCAATCATCTCGCTTCAATTTAAAAAAAATAAACTAACTAGATCAAACTTTATCGATTGAAAAAAAAATCTCGACATTATCTTGACAGTAGAGAAATTCAAATTTGTTTTAACAAAATCATGTCAAATAGAGCCAGTAGAGGGTGCACCCGAAAGAGAAGTCCAGACCTACCAAAAGTGGCAGAAAACTGATCAGATGGCTCGTTGCTATATTTTGACTTTCATGTCAAATGTATTGCAACACCAACATCAGTATATGATCACTGCCCACTGTGAGAAACTCTCTCGAAAAATGCACTGCCATTTTCTCTTTAAAAACAACTTTTATGTTTAAAACACTCTCGGTTTTAATATTTTTAATAGAAAAGAAAGCAAGGTTTTATGTTTTTTTGAAAAGAGAGCTCCCCAAATGCGTCCATGATAAAGGCCGCACAATTGGAGTAGCCACGTGATTTTTAATGATAAACTAAGAAAATAGAAACTTCAAGGTACTAGTCCGTCGTTACCAGAGATAATAGTTCAGGAGTTAGGGTACGAGAATGGAAGGTGTTAGGAACCCCTCTCACCAGACTAAAAGCTCAGCCTTTACTTAACCACTTCTTAGTTCTTGTCTTAAGTTTTTCAAAAACAACATATACAGAAGTGAGGTTGAAGAGATATCAAACAAAATCAAACAATGAAACAAAACCTAACCTAAAACTAAAATTTTTCTAAACATGCTCGCATTTAATTACATGTCAAAAAGGGAGATATGACATTATATCAGTATGCTTTGTACAGAAATAAAATAAACACAGACGCATGCTGCTACTGCAAAAATGTGCAAAAGCTTACTGGAAGGCCACTGGTTTATGAAGAGGCGGCGTTGTAAAATTTGAGAATTTTAAATATTAAATTATTTAATATAAACAATTTATGAAAAAAATTTAATTAAATTACTGGATATTTTGAATTTTTAATACACTAACAAATAAAGAATAAAAGTGTTATAAAATCAAACAAAATTAATAGGAAGGAAATTCAGAATTTAAATTAAGCAAGCTATATAATTTAAGTGACTAAATATTAATGAATAAGATAATTCCTGGAATGTCAGGATTGACATTCCATAACCGAAGGGTAGGATTTTTAGGAGAAGATCGTGGGATTTGGTTAGTAAAAACCAATCATGGTCCTCTCCCTCTCCCTCAGACTCTCATTCTCTCTGTAATCCCTCCCTTGCGGTATTTTTCTCCAACTTAAAATCACTTTTCATGTTATCTTAGACATTTCTACTAACTTTTCCATAGGTCTCCATTTAT
>JAUTBS010453439.1:0-15110 GCA_032361285.1 Aequorea victoria | reverse complement strand
GTTACCAAAGATAATGGTTCGGAAACTAAGGTACGAGAAGGGAAGGTGTTAGGTACCTCTCTCGCCCGATTAAAAGGTCGGCCTCTACTTAACCACTTCTTAGTTCTTGTTTTAAGTTTTTCAAAAGCAAAATATACAGAATGGAGGTTAAAGAGAGATAAAACAAAATCAAACAATGAAACAAAACATAACCTAAAACTAAAGGTTTCTCTAAGCATGCTCGTATTTAATTACATGTCAAGGGGGAGATGGCATCACATCAGTATGCTTTATACAGAAATAAAATAAACACAGAGGCATGCTGCTACTACAAAAAAAATGTGAAAAAGCATACTGGAAGACCACAGGTTTATGAAGAGGTGGCGCACGCCACCTCTAAACCTGGCGCACGCCACCTTTGGACCCTCCGAAAATGGCGCGCGCCACTATTGCAGAGTGAGCGCGACACTTTTGAGTACCAGAAGGGGCTACTGTTTGAGAAAAACAATGTGTTCGTGTGCAAAATGATCTATAACAAAGGAGAAAAACACGAAACATGGCATCTCACATAGTAAATATTCAACATATAGCCTAAAAGCCTATGTTTCATGCATCTTTTTATTGAACATACGTATATGAGATGCTAATAACAGATATGGCATGTTTTTTTTTCTCGAATAGAAAGAAAAGATGTTGGACATAAATGAAAACAAAACCGGGGAGAATGAGACCAACGACCTCTTTCTCCCCTTTATTGATGAAAACTAATTAAAAGGGTGACTTACCGAAAATCTCGATTAACGTGAAAGTTTCGGGCAAAGGCACGGGTGCTATTTGGTAGTCTCCTCAAATGCGACGCGTCTTATCTCAGGGAATTCTCAGTGCAGCTTCGAATCGTCGAAATTTAGCCGGCATAGGGAATTCGGGTAGTGTATAGGTTTGCGTTTTGGCAGAGTATAGGTGCTGATTCTATCTCAATTCAATTAGTTCAACAATAATTCATTCATTCATTGCCAATCACGGATTACAGATTCATTCACTCCCTATATATTGATTACCTTCCCTATAGATTCATTACCATTCATTCCCCTCGGAAGGCTGGGGTATGGATTCTATTTATAGAGGTTTGGGCGAGGAAGCTGACCAATGGCAGAAGCTTCCTCTCAAGGTGGCGCGCGTCAACTTGGACATGGCGCGCGCTTGGTTGAACTAACGCGCGCCACTTTGAGATAGCATGCTAAAGTTCATGAAAAGTGATGGCGGGCGCTTGGTTTAGAAAAGGTGTTCAAAAAGGTGCACCAAGGGTATTCTTGGTATTTTTAGGTATATTGGGATATTCCTTGGACTCTCAGGATCGTACGGAGTTTTCTTCAACGCGATTTATGCATATAGTCATCATCGAAGACCGACCGAACAAGCCTAATAAGGTTTAGTCAAAATTAGGGTGTCTACAATTGGTACAACCATTAACAATCCCACTTTTTTAAAAATTCCACAAATACTTTCGACAAATCACCCTTAATTGTCTCCCAACAATCTTGAAATACATCCGTAGTGAAACCATTCGCACCCGCACCCAGAGATTTTACTTTATTTCTTTTTAATAAGAAATAAAAAATTTTGATTAATAATAAAAAGTAAATAAGTAAAACAAAAGTGGACGGGAAATCCACCAAATAATAAAGAAAAACAACCCAACATATCACATACGGCCCTTCAATCCCTAGAAATCAAAAATAAAGGTATTCCCCTAAAAGGAGAAGAAATTGAAGCCCAAAAAGACTGCCTCCCTGATTTCCAACTCATCAAAAGTCATTCCAACCGGGAAGATTTAGGGCTCGTTTGATTACATTTTGTTTTCCGTTTTTCAGAAGAAAAAAAATTTCCCAAAAAAGTGAAAATGTATTTGGTAAAAAAATTGAATCTCGTTTTTCAGAAAAAACAAAGTAAAAATGGGCAAAAACTGAGAACGGCAAAATTGCGTTTTCCGTTTTTCAGAATTGAAGTTTGAGAAAAAATGAGTAGCGTTTTCGTTTTCGGTATCCCAATTCTTCTCTGTAACCCTTCCTCTCCCTCTCAAATTAATCTCTAGGTTTTGCAAACATGAAGGACAGCGAGCTTGAGCGATGACGGCAAGCGAGCGACGACGAAGAGGGAGAGCAACGTCTGCAACGAGGTCGAGCGATGACGGCAAGCGAGCGACGAGTGAAAAGCAACGGCGAGCGACAACGACAACAGCGACGCCAAGCGCGATGACAAAGGGCAACGGCGAGCGATGCCAAGCGCGATGACGACTGCAAAAAAATAAGGCATATCGACAATTTGGAAGGAAAATTGGGTTGGAAGATTTACAGTCCAATCTTTCTTCTTTGTCGACGATGCCAAACGCGATTTGCAATAAAAAAAATTATCGATTTGCCCTACAGTCGATTTTCCCTAAATTGTCAATTTGCTCTAATTTCTTCTCTTTTTCAAAAAATGTACACCAAACATCTTTTCATAATTTTTTGCAGTAAAAAAAAATTATGAACTCTAACAATCAAACGCATTTTATCTTCTAATATTATTCTGAAAATTCTTAAAAACACTTTTTGAAAACAATTTTCGAATTTAATTTTCAAAATTTACGACCAAACGGAGCCTTAGCTTCACTAATTGAAAAACAATCAACACGATCGATCCCCAGCCTGTAGCCCCCATCAAAAGAAAAATACCACAAATAAAATGAGAAAGCATCACTAATTGCACGTTGAACAATTCCAAAGGTCCCATGACTTTTTATTCAAACCAAAGCCTCCAAAGTCAATGGTAAGAAACTTATCAAAAGACGTGTTTTTTAGCACCCTTTGTTCTTGTTTATTTCAAATAAAAAAGTCAAATGACCATATATATATCTATTATACTAAAATAGGGAAGAGTCCTGTTTTTCCCTCCTATCTACATAAGGACGAAACTACAATTTTGTCCTCCACCATGTCACATTTTACCATTTTATCCTCCTACCATTACATATCTAATGCTGCTTACTTGCGCTGATGTGTGCTATTGTAATTGAACGCCTGGTTATTAGGGATGGAAATTTCTCAAGCCCCAACCCCAGCACCACCCTTGTGTTTTCTGCCTCGTTTTGCACGGATTTTTCGCTCCTGATAAGAAGTGGGGCGAGGTGTAATTTGATTCCCCGCCCCATTTTACCCCACCACGATTATATTAATTAAATACATATATAAAAAGTTTGCTTTTAAAAAATATATTAAGGCTAAAATACAAAAATATTACACTTATCTGTCATTTTTCATTTCTATTTCTTCTTTTTTCTCTTTTTAATTCTAATCGCTCATCAGCTATGTCCCTCTTGTACTTTATCATATCTCTTTCTCATTATTATCATCCCATTTAAGGTTGACAAACTATCTCGCTATGGTCCCACTTCAACTTCTCCGATTTTTCTCACCCTGCCCCTTATGTGATACGGGCCATGGATTTATTTGTGGATAATTATTACATGTACTTATAATTTTAACTTTCTAACATGATCTGTTGCAACGTGATGGCTATTATCAAAATTGTCGCTGATTAAAATATTAAATAATTATATATTGAAAATTGGCATTTAACATGTGTGAGACACTAGTGCATATATATACTCCAAGATGTTTTCCACTTATTTCCAGAGAAAACATGTCCAGTCCCTGAGAGACCTACTCAGGAAAGTGAAACTATCATGTCTTGCTTATGGAATTACCAGTAACCTCCTACTTATTAGCCTATTTACAAGTGGTGGAGAAGGTTGTTTAGGGGGGAGAGCTTCTCTCTCTAGAAAGCTCTCCCCCAGGGCTTTCATGGTGATTCTGGTATTGTGCTGAAGAGTGTTGTGTCTCCTCGTGCTATGGTGTTCTAGGGTAGACAAAGTTGTAACGATGTAATATTGGTTGGTGGTACTCTGGTCTAGTGCGTTAGATCATCTCCCTTGATCGAAAATGTGTGCTCCCGCATCTGGTGTGGTAGAGAACCTAGGTTAGGTGATTTAGGTGTTTCTCTCTCAAGAGAACTCTCCCTCGGGGCTCTTTGGTGATTGCGAGTATGGTTCGAAGATTATTGATGGCGACTGCTTTTCTACAGTGATTTGGGTGTTTGGTATATTCAGGTCTGGTAAACTCTGTTCGGTGAAAATCCCAATTATTGAACCAGATCTGGTTTGGCCGGTACCCCTGGTGCTCTCATGCGAAGGTGAGGCTCTGGCGATGCCTATGACAAGATATGTAGAGCGCTTTAAACTTGGCTCTTCCCCGATTAGTGCTCTGTCAGAGCGTTAATGGGTCTTTGTTGTTGTTTGGCCGGTGCCTTACCGAGATGTGAGGGATGAAGTGCGGGTTTGAAGATGTGGGAGATGAAGTGGCCTCTGAAATTTGGTAGTGGTGTGGTCGGCTGTGTTTGAAAGGTACAATATGGCTATTTTGATCTAGATTCTGGTTTTGACCCAGATGCTAGAGAAAGAAAGCTCTACCAAGGCTCCTATGGTTTTGTCTCAAGTTATGTTTGCTCACGGTGTGGTGCTGGGATTCTGTGGCTTGGAGCTTGCTAGCCCTAGCTTCGATGAGATGCTCCCATGGTGGTGGTTATATGGGGTAGATGAATGTAGAAGACGCGCGTGGGAAGCACTGGCTAAGTGCGCGTGGGCTGAAGTTCTGCACATTGGCCCCTTTTTTTTGAACTTTGTGAAGGCTACAATTAGAAGAATTTCTGGGTTTTGAATAGCAGAATTGTGCTGTGTCTCAGTCTCGATTGGGATTGGTTCTGCAGTTACCAACTCTAGTGTAAAAATTAAAGTTTTAATCCCAATCTTGAGATAGGTGTTGAGATATAACTCTGGTGTGATGTGAAGTGGTTTTCTAGGATGCGTTTGCTTGTCCGCAAGAGTCGGGTGAGAATATATGTTCTCCGGCGATGGCATCGCCTGTGCGGTGATCGGGTGGCGTCGGGATGAATGTACAGACGGTGAAAAAGCTGGAATGGTCAGCTTCTCATATGGCGGTGGGCGTCGTGGTATTCAGAGGAAGAAGAAGCCAAGCATGCGCTCTGCTGCGTCTGGGTGGGTGCTTTGAGTGCTAGTGGGCAGTGTAGTTGCAGGCGCAAACCTGCGGTGTAGCATGCAGGGAGCCAGACATGCTACAGTTGCTGGTTTTGATTAAGCTTCCAGCTGGAGTGTGGGTCCCATTGTTGAAAAAGTTGGAGCACTTGTATAGGCTGTTAATATGTTTCAAAGGGTGGGCCCCTCGTCCAAGGCTGCTGGCCTTTTGAGTTAATGAGTCAGGTTTTTTATTAAAAAGCTGGCCAGGTATACCAAATTAGGCTATGCTTAATTTGATTTTGCTCAGAGGCTAAGATATGGTTTTGCTGCTATGTTGGGTGTCCGGAGTTCCGGTTGTGCGGTTGAGTTTGCTTAGCTGCTAATAGATTCTTGGTCAGGTTCTGATGGCAAAGTTTGCTTTGGTGTGATGGCGTAGGCTTTCTTTGCTCCGGGGTTCCTCGAACACCCCTCGAGTGTACTCTGGGCAGGTCCTGGCATTGCGATCTATTTCTGCATGGTGAGGGATCCATCATCCCCTTACCCTGAGCTCCTGGTTTGTTCGGCTAGTTGTGGGTTCCATGTTTTCTCTTTGGTGGCGGTGATTGCTTGTGGTGCACCTTTCGCTGTCTGTGTCATATCCTCCGTCTGCTAGTTTGGTCTTGTTGTCATGACCCATTTGTGGTTCTCTTGGAGCTTTACCTATTCGTGTCTCCTAGCTTTTGTTAGTGGCTCATGGTGGTCACGGCTTTGAGGGAGTGTGAATCTTACATGCGGCTCTGGGTTTACCTTGATACGGTCTGGAGACGAGTTTCAATCTATCTGTTGGGTCTACGTTGTTATGTGTTTGCTTGGTTGGACTTGGCCCGATGTGTAATCCTCTTCCTTGGCTTGGTTCTTGTGTTGGCTCTTACCTGGTTTCGTCTAGGGCTCTCTGTGTAGGTTGGTGTTTGCGCCTTTCTCTGCTATCAGTGCACATGGATAGGCTTGGGGGTGCGCTGTCTGGCCCAGCCACCCCTAGGCTCGGGGGAGGTCTTCTCATCTGGGTGCTTGTCCCTGATGCTCTGTTACATTGGGAGCCTTTCTTTGAGCGTAGCCGGTCCATGGATTTCATTTAGAGGTTGATCCGCGTCGCGGCTTTGTGGTGGTTTTCCCTGCTATGTGGTTTCCCGGAGTTTCCTGTGCTCTCAGTTTTTGTCTGCTTGTGAGCTCCTTTTCTGGCCCGGTTTTGTTTCTGTGGGGTGTTTGGCTCCTAAAAGTTTTGAGGTTGTAGTTGCATGCTTTTCGCCGTTTGGGAATTTCAGGGTTGTCTAGGTGAGGGTTGGTCTGTTGAGAGGTTTGTTGGTTGATGATGCCTTGGAGGTCGGTGGTGTGATTCCCTTCCTCTAGCTCAGTTGAGGCTTCTCAACTGGGGTCTCTTCCAGTTGGCTTGGTGCATTGCTTACATTCAACTTTCACGCCCGTGGCGTGCAGCTCTGTTCTTCTTTGTTTTGGGACTCTGGCCTCCTTTTGCTCTTGGTCTCTGTTTCTCATCCTCATTGTGCGGTTGGGGACAGACCTTGGTTGGCTTTTAATTTCTGTTGCCATCCCCGTTGTGTGGATAAGGTAAGTCTTTGTTAGGTGCATTTTGGTTGTTTCCTAGCTATGCGGGTTGTGCATAGCATATGTTATTTGAGTTTTATGTATTATCTAGCTTTGCGGATTGTGCAAGGCTTTAGTTATTATTGTTCCAAGGTCATCCAACCTCCTGCTCTTGCGGGAGGTTGGATGGGCGTTCTGAGCTGTGCCTGGGGTATGCCCCTTGTAAACATGTATATTGTTTTCCTTCTTTATACTAATCTTAATTACCCATAAAGAAAAAGAAAAAAATAAAATATATATATATATATATATTTACAAGTGGTAGCATTGTCGAACTTTTATCAGTGTCCCACAGTGTTGCTATGTGAGTGGGCTAATAAGTAACACTGAAAAGAACGATAACTATAATTAAATAAATAAGGAAAAAAGAAGATTTAAGGGACATAACACTTACGGATGCTTCCAAGCAAACCCAGGCATGGTAGATTTCCTATAATCAAGACTGGATTGTATCCACCATAAAACAACAAGCTAAACCAAAGCAGTGTTTATGAGCGAATAACTTCAAAGTTGAATTATATTATATACAAATTTATTGAATGTTCAAGTTGTCATATATGCTTTCGAGGTTGAAACTGAAATGATAAAGCACATTCAGTTGAATGACCTATGAGAAATTGAGAATGCCTAACATCAGTTTCATCAGTAACAGGGACATATATGATATAATAAACGCAAAGGCAGCCGGCAAGAAGTATGCGAATATAAATAAACATTAATCCACAAATAAAATCTGGATAGAATATCATCGACATTTTATAGAACACTTATCTAAGCTTTTACATAAAATTAGAACAAGAACGGTTGCAAAGAGCCAAAATAAAATGGAAAACTATGCAATGGTCCCAGTTCAAGGGGTAGGTAATGAATAGCATCTCAATCAGACTTCAAATTCTTTTTTGATAAGACTTCAAAATGGTATTAGTAACAATTACACAAATGATCTCACACCTTGAGGCCAATTACAAATAAGTATCACACAAAACACACCACGATTTTCACATCAGTGCCCAACATTTTAAAGCATGGTTAAGCATGCAAACATGCATAGGTTTGTATCGGATGTTGAAGTTGACAACTGCCGAAAGCATCACCTATAGAAGAAATCCAACAAATCAAAGCAGCTTCTAATCATAACAGATGATATCATAATTTCTTATGGTTAAACTGCTCGAGAGAAATAAATAACTAATTAAAAACTCCTTTATTATGAGGACAAGTTTCAGGAGCGAGCAGAAGTAGGTGATTCACAGGATTACCCAAACAAAAACAACACCACCACCACACAGCCTGAGAAAGAGAGAGAGTGACAGAGATGACATGGACCTATAATTGTTTAGTTGAAGGAGAATGCCGAGGCCCAAAAGCAATTGAAATCCGAGAAAACAAATCCCTTGAAAGGGGGTCAAAGCACCACTTGCAAGTGGTCTCAACTTAGTACGTTCTACCTGTACAGTAAAGATTCTGAACATCAAGAAACGCATATAAAATTGTTACTTATAAAAAAAAAACGCATATAAAATTGTTTAGTTCAAATTTATAACAGTACTAATATAACAATGGAGGATTAGAAAGGAACAATATCAAATAATTGGCATTAAAAACAACAAACACAAAAGCAATCAGCTATTCTATCTTCATATTGAAACAATTCCAATCACCAACATTTTGAGCATATAAAACTACAGAGCTGTGTTCAAAACTAAATGGTGAGTGAAAAACCGATCTTCAGTTCATAAGATATAAAATCCTTCCATCCCTTTTATTCTTGATAAAACCATCCCCTTATTGCCGGTATATGTCGCAAGACTTTACAACCGTCAATTTTCCCTCAATCATTTTTTTCCCCTCAATGATGTGGTCGCAGATTCCTGTGCAAAACATCAGTCACCAAAAATTTCCTGTGCTAAACAATATCAGAGTCCAAAAACTTGCAGCACAATTGAGAAATTCCTGTAATCATTTAAAGAAATTCTAAAATTTCAAATATCTTCTCAGTGTCAATATCAGTAGTAAGTTAGTAACTTAGACAGAAAGATGTACTTGAGGTGCCTCATATGTGCCACATAATATATTTGCATGATTTTTAATGTGGTGTAGCATAGGTAGAACACAATTTTCCTTTTTTGTTTTTTTTTTTGGGAGGGGGGGCAGGGGCAAGTTGTGGAGCTGCGTTTGGTCACGGAGTAGGAAGCGAAGGGTTGGGTTTGGGATGGAGGTCCCTTATCCTGACCCCGACCCACTAGCAAGGACTAGAACCCCGAAGCCATCCCGACTTTGACATGGGCGGGGAAGATAAACCTCATCCCAACAAATTGAGCAAACGGGTACTCCCTCGGGTTTGACTTTTAGCTAATTACTCGTAAATTCAAACTACGAGGCCATTGCTACAAGAAAGTAAGTGGCAATCACACTAGAACAAGTATTAATGCCGGCTTGGGATATCGAACGGCATGGATTGAAGGTTTTTAAATTTAGAGGGATGCTTCTCCTGTCCATCTGATAGCAAGGTGGGACAAAGGATCCTCAACCAAATGATTTAAGTTCCATTGAAAACAACGCAGTGGAACAACCATTATATATCGAATTAGTTATTCCACAATGAAAACTCACTCACCACAATGAACGTCTCTGTCACGGGTGTGAGGAGTCGAGCATTCGCTAAACCCACCATGCTGACCTTATGGGGTATACTGTCAAAGTGGTATGGGTAAAGAGGTCTGCGCGGCTACACCAGCCGTACATTCCACAGCCAAGAATATTGCCCTAACATGGATGTCACGCGCCAAACATCCCACCGCGCCATCCTCGCCAGCTAAGAGTGTCGTCTCGCCAAGAATATTGCACACCAAGTGTTCCGCTTGCATTAACTCCACAAGTCGACATCATTAGGAGAACAGGTGGATTGGAGGCTATAGCTGGGGATCAACAAGGTTGCCCAGCCAAACCATCCTTAGGTGGTAGGCTACTCCTTGACCAGCCTTAGAGCAAAAGGAACATTGATCGCTCTTAACACCCTTGGACCATGTACCATGGCGACATTGATAGATCGCAACTACCCCATGATACAAGCACGAAGCGACAATCATACCTCAGATAAGTCGAACCAAAGGAGACGCGTCATGTGGCTCATGGAAGTTGTCTCCCTGGTTCACCCTATATAAAGGGTGCTTCTCATTTCATGCAAATAGAGCATTACCTTCTTGTCCTCTACCGAGATACCGCCATCACTGTCTTTCTCTATGATTGCTCAACTCTCACCTCCTCCACCTCCTATGACTCTTGGTGTGACACCTCACTTTTCACGACACAATCATTAAGCACTAAACATTGAATGAAAGTTTTAAGTTTTGACGAATGGCATTCAAACCCTATTATAAATGGGATAAATACTTGAAACGTGAAATGGGATAAACCTAGAGAGGTGGATAAGATGAAAGAGGTTCAAAGAACTTAGAACAAGAAATTTAAAAGTTCAATTGGAAAGTCTTCTGAAAGACTGAAAAGGCATAGAAAACTGAAATAGGTCCAAGTTAATCCTAGGAACACCTAAAGGCCAAAGATTTAAATAAGAGCTTGGGTAGAGAATAAAGTCTAAGCCCAACTATGAGGGCCCAATTAATCCATGAACCAAATAACCCATTTAGAAGTTCAAATATTAACCTATGAAAAGGCCTAAATGAGGCCTAAAAGTAAGGAAAGCCTAAAATAAAAATTAATTAAAACTTTAGGCCAAACATAATGAGGGCCCAATACATATGAATATTTAGACTCAATGCTTCAACATTAAGCCCAAGAAATTAATTTCTTGAGCCCAAAACCAACGATGGGCCCAAGTAAGAAAACTTGACCCAAAGAATTAAAATTTGGCCCAAACTAATTTTTGTTCTCATGAATTTATAAAATAATAAAATAAAATAAATATATATATAATACACCCATGGCCGGCTCCCCCTTGGAGAGGGGAGTGATGTGACACTTTTTAGGGTTTTAAAAAAAAGAAAAAGAAAATGACATGAAATGATGGACACGTGGAGTTTGCTTATGGGATTGGTTTTTCTCATCCTTATAAGTCTTCCATCCCCTCATATATATACATGTATAAATATATATATATATGTGTGTGTGTGTGTCTCTCATAAGAAGAAAGAAGTTTGATGTGACTAAAAGAAAATAAAAATAAAAGAAAAAGGAAAAGACTTTAGAAGATTTTTCTTCTAAAGACTTTGAGAGCTCATGATGACACTAATTAGGGAACCCTAACCGTGGTTAGAAAACAACCAAATTGATGGAACTAAACCCTAATGGAAGGTAGCTTGGTTAGATGGAAACCAAATCCTAACTAAATGAGGGGTAAAAATGTCTTTTCACATTTAATTTTTGTCTATAAATATGAGCCTTCTCCCAACAAAAAAAAATCATTTGCAACACATCACACTCTCACTCTAGAAATTTGGTGGGCAAGGGGAGAGGAGAAGGAAGAAAAGAAGAAAGAAGAAAGAAGAAAAAAGAGGGAAGAAAGAAGAAAGAAGAAAGAAGAAAGAAGGAAAGAAAAGAAGAAAAAATGATAGGAGGAACAACCTAGATCCTCCAACCCACAACCAAGAATCAACAAGTAAGAGTTCTTAAAACTCTCTTCGAAAAATTCTAAAAGAAAAATTCTAAAATTATCTCACACCTCTCACTCTCTTGAAAACAAAAGAAGATAAAAGCATGAAAGAACACACGAGGAGGAACCTTAAATCTAAGAAGAATAACTTTCTTGATTTGAGAACATGTTGAAGTAAAGAGTTGAGACCTATAAAAAATTAAGAAAGATGGCTAACATGACATATAAAGTGATCTTAAGATAGTTAGAAATAATGCTTGCATGGGTAAGAGGGTAGAAAGAGGATGGAAGTAAGAGACCTCTTGAAAAAGTGAAAAACAGTGGCCATAAGGCTCATCTTGAATTTTTTGTGGTACCCAAACATACCCTAAAATAAAAATCTATTTTTGACAGCGTTAGTTTGGCATGTCATGAGCATGTGATTTTTGGTTAGACTCAAAATGTATTTTTGAACCCCTATGTCATTTTTTAACATTCTGCGTCGGAATCGCAGAAAAACAGTCCACTTTGAGAGATTTTAGTAAAATCCAGAAAAAACTCCTAGAGGTGAGCCATATATGGAAAGAAAGGTTCATGGGTCTAGTTTCACCCAAAATTTATAAGCATCATTTTCATTGGACGGATTTTGAGAAAAGAGGATTCTCCCAAACAGTCATTGTTGGACAGTCTGTATCCCTCGATTTTTAAGACCCTTTTTTCTTGACATCCAGGTTTCGGTTTCTTCATGAAAAAATTAGATCACATCCTTAATCTAACCTCTGTAATTTTTCCAGAATTTTTCATGAAGGTTTGGTATTTTTAAACAAATTTATAAAGGGTGGAACAGAATTTGAAAATGCTGAGAAATAATATTTAAGAAGACTTTATGCAAATCCATCTACCTAAATACAAGTTAGGGACCTTGGGGACCATAAGGGTACCAAGAGTGACTAAAAATAAAGTATTTAAGAAGAAAAACATATCACTTACATACCCCCACAAGCATGCATGAGTTACCTTAGTTCAAGAAGTTAAGTTTCAAGCGTATTCATGTGCTAGGAACCGAAGGTCCGGAGTGAACCGGAGGGAGTGGCTCAAGGGAGAGCACCTTTTTTAGGTGGGTTCCTTTTATCACTAGTTTGGTATTATGAATGTGTGAATGATTAAATTCTTTATGATTTCATGCTATACGCTTTTATGAAAATGATAGTGTTTTGGACTACGAAATAAAACTATGTTTTGCGAGCTCTTGTTTTATGAAAGAATCTTTGAATATGTTTTGGAACATAATGGAAGCTTGGATGTTTGATTAATGAACACAAGATATTTTATAGCATTGGTATTACATGGCAGGTGCCATGTGGTGGGTATGTCACACAGCTGACCCCATGTGGACATACACCATGGTATATGTAAGGAATATATCGCACAGCTGACCCCATGTGGATATATGTCCTAGTATTATGATATATTGCTAGCTCTACCACTGAGCATTGTTGAGGTGGGCCGGGGAATGATCCTTAGCTCTGTCCACTGAGTTGGCGGAACATTCACAGTAACAGTACTGTAGCAACTCCTGATTGGGAGGATAATACAACCCTTGGTTATGAGATGGTTTGATTTATAAAAATAATCGAATCATTGAATATCTCTTTTAAAGATAGATGATGTTTGGAAAACCCTCTCTTAAGAGGCGATTTGTGGAAAGTTGAGAATTTGGAACCTTTTGTGACAAAAGTTATATTTTACGTATTGTTATCCTGTTTTCAAAGTGATGAACTGTTTTGCTTTCCATTGTGCAATTTATAATACTATTGCTAGTGATTGGTGAGCATGTGAATTTGTAACTCACCCCCACACAAATTGACTTTTTGGCAGGTTTTGGCGTCAAGGCTATGTCCGGATCGGTCCACTGTGGTCTTAGGACTAAGGGGGAAGTTTGGGTTAGGGAATGAGATCCTTTTTTGTTTATCTACCTTGGCATGTAATTAAATATGATGATGTAGTCGAGGCTGTTAAGTCCTCGTGTTTATTCATCAGTATGTTTGGTTGGACCCTTGTATGAAACTCTTTATGGAACGAATAAAACAATGAGAGCATCGGTTGTACGGATGATGTTAAGAATGCATGGTTGTGTACCCTTCCTCAGGTTCCGCGCCCGGTGTTTGGGGTGGGGCTTGACACCTGGCCAAGCCGAGTGCCTATATTCTCCTCAACACCTCGTCAACTCATAGACAATCCACAAGTGGGTACAGGATTAGTGTTTGACACCAATCCATGCCCTGAACCCAAGCCAAATTACGGTTACCTACCCAATCTTGGCAGAACACATCTAAAAACATTGCATTACGGAATGGCAAGGATGGCCCCTCAATTTTTCAATGCAAAATATCATCCCTACCGAGGACTAAGAAAAGGAATAAGGAACATTTTCTAGCTTTACAAGAATAGCATCACAGCTAGACCAACAACTCAGGTAGCCAAAACAAAAACATGATGATAATGTATTTCATATATCGGAATGCATTGGACAATCTAGAAAAGCAAGTTTCAAGGAAGTTAATTAGGAGATATTTCTCTAGGGGTCATATTAAGGCTTAGGAGTAGTTAAAGTCAGATTTAGGGAGAAGGATTAGGGTTATTCGCTCAAAGGTTCTATCTAGGGAGACAGAGCATTTGAAGAAGAGAATTCCAGTAGAGGAGAGGAAGTCGATGGAGAAAGGAAAGACAAGGAGAGATGGTGGTGGTGTTAAGGAGGCATTGAGCTTTGTGGAATGTGGGAGAATAGATTCATGGCTACGAAGATTGAACTTTGGTCAGGGAAGCAAAGACCGATGGAGATATTGTGGAGCGATTGATCAGTATGAATAGCCAAAGCAAGAAACTTCGGTTGGTTTTTTCTTGCCCAGATTGTCCACCTTTCCGTGTTTCTCAAAGAAGTACTAACGTTTTAATTATGCATCGTTAGATTTTTTAATAATGAATTAATGTTATTATTTTATTATTTTTAGTGGTTTGTGTGTTATTCATATTCGTAGAAAACAAAAATATATTAAAAATATATATTTTGTAGTATTTACGTTGTATTTGTATTCTGATCTTTTGAAATTGTTGAGTCCAATGTTTGTACCTCTGTCTTGTCTGTTTTGTGTCCATGCTTCTTAAAGCATCTTTCAAACTTGAACGTGTGTTTTCATGCTTGATAGGCCAAGATTTTTTGTTATTGAAGCAAGTAATGAGAACCATTGCTCCCGCACCAACCAACAGAACCATTGCACCCACGCCAACCAACAGAACCATTGCACCAACAAGACATAAAAACTTCAGTGGGAGAGGGTCCAAAAATATACAAAGCATTATAGCCATATTTTGGTTTATGAAATTTATAAATAAAAATAAAACACAAAATAAGATCCGGTTTAAGCTGTCTTAAATTCGCCCTTTTTTCTCTCTTAAAAATCCACATTTAGGTTGCACTGTTTGGTATAACAAAAAAGCTCACTTACTTTTTTCCCTTCTTTTTTTTAAAAAAAAAAAAACTATTTGCATCCCAAACAATTTGACTTTTTTATTCTACAAAATAACAATAATACCCTCAATAATAATAAAAAAATCAATTCTCTTCTCAATAACGAAAAAAAGCCAATAAAAACTATCCCAATCAAGCTTAGGGGGTGTTTTGCTGAAGCTTATAGCTTTTTTTGTCTTGATAGTTGTATCAGCTTTTTGTCACAGCTTCTTTCTGCTTATTGGTAAAAAATAACTTAAAAAGTGGATTTTTAAGAATCTCATTTTTGTGCTTTTGATTTCTGCATTTAAATAATCAACTTTTAC
>JAUTBS010453329.1:0-15110 GCA_032361285.1 Aequorea victoria | reverse complement strand
TAGAGCTTTGTTTAATCATTTAAAACCTATGTTTGTTATCATTAAAATTCATAATTAATTCATTTAAAACCTTGGGGCTAACAATCAAGCTATGAACCAACCCTTATAAACTATGCTTCAACATAAAAGAAAAACTTAGGAAAATAGGAGGTGAAGGCCTCTATTTATAGATAGAAAACCGAGATGAAAACCAGTAGAAAACGGAGGGATGAGTGCTGGTGATAAAACCCGGCCAATAGGAAAGTGTCTAAGGTCGAAAAGACTTTGTCGGGGCAAGAAAAGCCTAGAGGGCCAGTTCAGACTTCTTGAATTTCTCCCCATGGCTAATCAAGCCCTCCTGGCTTAGGCTCCGATGGTTGGTCCAGCCTTCGGGGTATCCCGTTGGTCAGTTTGGTCTTTTAAAGATTTTCGAATGTCCCGAGAAGTAAGGAATGATCATCCAACTTTTGAAACATAAACTAGATGATTGAAAACATATATTTTGAAGTTAGCTTGATTGAAAACATAGTTCTATGGATGATTAAAATTTCTTTTGACGAAGTTTAGTCGAAAACCGATAGAAACGGAGGCGAGGGGAGTCCCGGAAAGCAAAGAGGGCACACCCTAAATTTTAAAACATAAACTAAAGGATTTAAAATATATGTTTCAAGGTTATTTTTTTTAAAATAAGATTATAATGATTGGTAGATGACTCTTGAAGAAAGTTTGTCAAAAATCGTTCGAAACGGAGAAGGATTTTGACGAAAACCTAACTTTGAGCGACTCTCGCGTTGATTCGTTCTTGTCGAAAGCTATCCTCATTCTCATAAATATTTTCATCATAGGGCATGACTAACTGGAAGGCATGTGTGTTACGCATGGTCAAAATGGGGTGTCTATAGATACCCCTCTTTGATAAAGCTCATGTAGCGCTCTGCGTGCATATAAGGAAATGTCAAAGTTAAAGACAGTTTTTTGACAAGGTATAATGCATAGGCTAGAAAAGAAACTCATCAATGAAAAGGTTTTTATCGCATCTAAGGTATCTTTATGGTTGCTTCAAAACCTAAAACATCAATGAAAACTCAAGAAAAAACCCAAATATCTTTGGGACACGGACCTCAATATCAATGAATTCCATGGAGGGTCCTTTATCGCATCCACGTATCTTTAGGATTGCTTTCAAGGGTCAAAATTTCAATGAACTCAAGACTCTGTCGTGTCCAGGTGTCTTTAAGATTACAAGGCATATACTTCAATCGTGCCCAGGTATTTTTAGGGTCACATTTGAAGAGAAAATATCAAAGGGGGTAAGATCTAGGTAGCATCCAAGTATCTTTAGGATTGCTTACAAAGAATTTTGATCATGCCCAGGTATCTATAGGGTCATGGTGACAAGGATTAGTGGTTCTACCATATTTCAAACACGTGTTAACAGTTCCATTACCATTCAAGTCTTGTCAATTGACTTCAGTCGCTCCGATAATATAGTGGCATACCAGTCACTTTCCGCACATTCCAATTTTGAAAAACCTCTAGAATGCCCGACCTCAGTCGCACTAGAATGTGGTGGCATATTTTCCACGTTCAACACATTCTGGGTTTGAAAGTCTTAATTTTGAAAAGCCTACAAAAGCCCAACCTCAGTTGTGCCAAAATGTTGTAGCATACTTTCCACGTTCAATACATTCTGGGTTTGTAAGATTTTGTAAGCTGCATACGACCTTAGTTGCTCCAGTAATGCGGTGGTGTACCAGCCACGTTCAACACATTCTGGATTTGAACAACTTTGTTGTGAAAGACTTACAGAAGCCCAACCTTAGTTGGGCCAAAATATGGTGGCATACTTTCCACGTTCAACACATTCTGGGTTTGAAAGATTTTGTAAGCAGCATACGACGTCATTCGCTCAAAATTCTATCCGTCCTTTGAAAACTTTGTTTCGGGGCAAAGTTGGACATCGTCCACAGTGCCGGTTATGTAACTTGACATCAGTCGTTTGGATTTCTTCCTTCTTTTGAAAACTTTGATTAAGGTAGGGTGAGACTTTGTTCACAATTCACAATGCCAGATATGTAACTCGACCTCAGTCGTGCAAGATTTCTTCCACTTCGAAAACATTGATTCAGGGCAAGGTGGGACTTCGTCCACAGTGCCAGGTATGTAACTCGACACTATTCGTTCAAAATTTCTTCCACATTGAAAACATTGGTACGCGGCAAGGTGAAAACTTTGTTCACAATGCGAAGTATGTAAATCGACCTCAGTCATTCGGAATATTTTCCACTTTGAAAACTGTAGCACAAGGCAAGGTGGAATGTCATCCACGATGTCATGATACGTAACTCGACCTTAGTCGTTCGAAATCTCATTCTGCTTGAAAACTTTAGCACGGGCCAAGGTGGAATACCATCCACGAAGCCATATATGTAATTTGACCTCGGTTGTTACGAATCTCTTTCATCTCAAAAACTTTAGCAATGGTTCATTCCAATCGCTTTCCTTTGAATTCTTTCTTCAGGTGATCAGTGAGCCAAAATTAATGCTCAAAATTTTGTTCATTTTTCTTTGAAACCGACATGATTAGTGCTCAAAATTAAGCCCTAATTGTTCATTTGGAAGCTCATTCCAATCACAAACGTGCATCAAAATAACTCGTGTCGGGGCCAACACGTTTGAGTCGTGGCGAAGCAAAATGGACCGGGACAAGCCCAGAGGACCGGTCTGGCCCTGGGGGACCATCCAGGATGGTCGTTCGACGGTCCGGCCATTGGGCACCCCATCGGGCCTTTTAAAGGGGAGGTCGAGCCTCACCCCTTTCTAGCCCCCTTTTGCTCTCCCTTGCTCCTTATCTCTCTAGCCGAGCATATGCAGGTTTGATGAGTCTTTTTTCAGATTTTTTCTATTGTTGAAAGCTTGAAAAACTAAACTTGAATCTTGAATTTTTTTGAAATCCATGGCTTGAATCTTGATGAATCCTTAATAAAACTTGCTAATTTTCATATTCTCATCTCATTCTTGTGATTTACCTTGAGTTTGAACCATAACTCATGTCTAGGGATCTAGATTTGAATAACTTTTGAAAGATCCACAGTAGGTGTTTGATAAAATGCATGAACCAAGTGCCTAGTGTTAAGCATGTCTTATCTTTGTGTGTCAAGACATGGGCACGGTGGGGCATGGGCATGCCTTGTGTGTGCCATGTGCTCCATTTTGAATTTTCTTATACTTTTCTCATCTTTTTGCATTCATTCATGATCTGGGGATTATCATGACATCTTTTATTTATTATTTATTATTTATTATTTATTATTTATTATTAATAAATAATAATAAAGTGTTTTTTTTCTTGAAATAGGCACAATATGGTTGATTGAAGGCCTACAGATCTAATATGAGCATAGCTACATGGTATGCCGAGCTTTCTAGTCGTGTCAGGGTGGACGTAGATCGGGCCGACTTTCGTGACTTCATTTCGATTCTCTCAAAAACTCGACGCAGCTCCTTTGTGATCTGTGGCTTATCCGAGCAATGGTGGGATTCCACGAATACCTTTCATTTGTCATTTGGAGAGATGGCACTCACACCCCTCTACTTTTTGATGATGATCAGCTTATGGGTTAGGGGTTGGCCTCTACTTTATGATACTAGCATTCTTGAGATTCTAGGAGAGTTGGAGAGTCTCTTGGGCCTTCGCTATTAGTTCAGGCACAACGATGATGATCGTGTGCCTTACACTTTCTTGTGGGCCAACTTCCCACACGCTCTTTGCGAGACTACTATGGATGAGATTTTCTTTACTCGGGATTTTATCTTATATCTTTTGGGTACATTCATTTTTTCTAACTCAGATAATACTATCTACCTAGCTTAGTGCGATCTATGTATGACATTGACTCCATCAGGAAGTATGACTGGGGAGGAGTAACCCCGATGACCCTGTATTGGAACATGGGTGTCTTATCACGCGACTTATATGTTGTGTGTGAGGTAAGCATTTTTAATACTTCCTGACTTGTCTTCTTTCTTCATTTCCCTATTTCTTTCTTGATTGTATGCCCTCTTTTGTAGATGTGGTACTTTGAGTACTTTTTGACTCTAGCTCCTTCTTACTCTCTTTTGACAGAGGGGACCTTTCCTCGCGAACAGAGGTGGATGAACTAGTACATGAAGAAGCAGAGGAAAATTGATTCTCCTTGTTGTAAGGATTGCCCTTAGCGCTGTGACTGCCAGACAGGTGAGTGCATGCTCGGGCTTCCTTTTCTTACTACTTTTGTCATTTTCACTTATTTACAAACATTTCTTTCTCGGTTTGCATGGAGTCTCTGGAAGGGCATGTCTCGCACTGACCTCTTCGTACATGTTGAGACTGCATCTTAGCAAAGGATATTATTTGACACCCTCATTGGGCCGGAGTGGTACCTGGGTGAGAGGGTTTCTCCTTAGTCCCTAGGACCCAGCATCCTTCACATTCTTGCGCCTCCTCCTCATCTCACGAGGGACACGTACGACTTTGATAGTGACGAGGATGGTTATACGGCGATGCATGAAAGATTCATTGAGGAATTCTTTCTAAAGGGTGACTACGCAGAGTTTGTTCGGACTAGACTCGTGCCTTTATTCCCACACGAAGTTCCTTCTCCTGAGCCTGAGTTTGCGGGTCCATCGATTGGGGTCCGTATTCCTCCTCCTAAGGGGCTATCAGGGCAGGTGCGATCGGTGGGGACGAGAAATTTCTAGACACCCTTCTTCACATCGATCTTGCAAGCGGAGACAGAGTTATATGGCCTCATGACTTAGAGCTTCTGAGTCATGGGAATCTTTCACTTTTCCTTAAGACTGGCTCGGTGAGTCCCCTCCTTCAACAATTCTTGTATTCACTTTCAATTTTCCATGATTTTTTCATGTATTTACTGTAATTTGCAGGTTCCTCGTTCCTGGGCTCAAAAGACCCATGACGCCATCAATTCTTTTAGGGCGTTCATTTGTAGACGAGAGGTGGCGTTCAGAGCACATTGCTCTTGCGGTGTAGTACGAGACGTGGTAAGGTCTCTTTTGGGCAAGCTACTTTTTCTATGGTTGTCAAAATTCGAACAACTTTTCTTGTTCTTTCTTTCATAGGTTAGCACTTTTGCTAGTCCTGTAAGCCATCCGACTTGTCGGCTTACTCCTTCTTCGAGGATGGGTCCCTCTCGGCCCAGGGCTTCTTCTTTATCACGACCTCGAGCATCCACCTCGTCATCAAGGAGTGGTGATACTATCATACTTTCTATGTCTTCTACGGATGTCATCAATGAGACATTAGAAACGACGTCATTGTGGCGTACTACGAGGATGGCCTTGAAAAAAGGTCGTCAGTGATTCGAGTTTTTCTTTACTTTACTTCTTTTGAAACTATTTGTATGAATTCTATTTTTAAGACTTTTTATGAACAATGAATCTTCTCGCTCTTTACTTTGCTTTATTTGTATGAATGTCAAATTGGGACTATTTATGAACTAAACTGATTGATGTTATGTTCTCATGTAGTAATCAACATGATACTGGGTTATGAAAATAGTAAATCCTAGCATGGGTTCTAGCATTATATTTCTACATAACAAAATATAGAATTAATATTCTAACATGCAAAACATCTTTTGAATGATGTTTTTAAAAAGTTCTCAAAAAAATATGTACTTTAGACATACTGTAAAATGTATTTTTTGGGCCAGGAGGCCTTAGGATCGGCACGGACGGGCCAAATTTTGAAAAATAGCTAGAATTTAGGAAAAGATTTAGGCTATTAGCCTGAGGCCTATAAATATTACAAAAATAGATTTTGAATTATAAAACATGCAAACGGATCCCACATAGGCCTGGGTTGAAAACCGACGCCCCTTTTAGAAGCGTCTTTGAAATGAATTATGCAATGATTTAAAATGTTTGAAAGTGCATAATTTATGCATGAGTTTTTTATAAAATAATTTTAGATTTAAAACACGTGATCAACATGATAAACACATTTTTATAGCAAAAAAAATATAATTTTTTTCCATTATCGGGTCATGCATCAAAAACGGATGTATGAATGATGTTTATCCAAAATATGGAAACAATTTAACAGTGAAAATGTTAGATTTGAACTTTATGCGATTTGAAAACATGGTTATAAAAATAGTCATGCAGACAGAGCACGAACCCACAAAGGCCAAGAGTCAGAAATCGATGTCCCTCTAATGACTACATACGTTATCCATAAACTAAACTACATATATGAAATAATAACTATAAGATGCGAAGGTAACTACGAAAATGATGAATAAAAAGGAGGGGGTACTTTCCTTGATCCGTAGATCGTTGATTAATCTGGCACACCCTCAGGTATGTGATCTTTGAATCGAACTCAAAGGACTTCTTTCTCAAACTTAATGACACTAGAGTGCTTAAGACTATTAGGATTTGAACTCAGAATCAAAAACTACAGCAGAAATGAACTTTGAAAACTAAAAATGAGTTATCGAGCTATGAACCAACCCTTATGAACTATGCTTCAAATTAAAACAACTTAAGAAAATAAGAGGTGAATGCCTCTATTTATAGAATGAAAATGAGCTAAAAATTAGTAAAAAAAAATGGAGGGATGAGAGCAGTTGACAAATTCCAGGCAATAGAAAAGAGTCTGGGGTTGAAAAGATTTCATCGAGTAGGGAAAGCCCAAAGGGCCGGTCCGTCCCTCCTAAATCCAATGGCCTATTCGACCCTCGTAACTCGGTCCCCGATGGTGGGTCTGGCCTTTGGGACATTCCGTGGGTCAGTTTGATCTTTTGAAGGACTTTTGATGTCTCGAGAAGTAAGGAACGGCCATCCAACTTTTAAAATATAAATTAGATTATTGAAAACACATATCTTGAAATTAGTTTGATTGAAAATATGGCTCAATAGATTATTAAACTCACTTTTGAAGAAGTTTGGTCAGAAATCGATCGAAACGAAGGCGAGAGGAGTCCCGAAAAGAAAAGAGGGCTCACCAAAACTTTTGAAACATAAACTTAAGGACTTAAAATGTATATTTTGAGGTTGTTTTGGTTGAAAACAAGATTCGAAGGATTGGTAGACGATTCCTGAATTTTCATTGTCAAAAACCCTTTTGAAACGAATAAGGGTTTGGACGAAAACCTAACTTTGAGTGACTCTCATGTCGATTCGTTATTGTCAGAAGCTATCCTCATTCTCGAAAATATTTTCATCATAGGAAAAGACTATCTGGTGGGCCTATACATTATGTCCGGTCAAAATAGGATGTCTACACTAGGCATATCTATTTCTTCGTAGTACCATTTTTGTTCAGTTTCATATGGTTCTCTTAAAACTTAATTCATGAACCAGGTCATAATAAATGATTCTTAGTTATTTAGAATCGAAACCAAACCATCTATAAAAAAATCAACAAAATCATATAACTTGGATCTGTTCGGACCCAGTTTACTGATTTCACAGTTTTTCATTGAACACCCTAAATAAAAAGGCCTCCAATTCTTTTTTATAGTAACCAAGTCGATGATTGTAATCGTTTATTTTGTAAAATTTTAACGAAAAGATTATCAACGCAAAAATTCAAGTTGACGGTAGATTGGTAATTATATAGTTGGATCATATTAGTTTAAAAAAAACAAATACGACCTAGTCACAAAATACTTGTCGTCTATTTTTCTGGATTAACAATTTTGACCATATGATTATCGATATCTGATCAACTTAATTTTTTATATAGATGAACTTCTCGATAAGCTCTACAATATTAATGGTTTGGATCATCAAAGTAGGGTACCATAATCACTATAAAAAATGATGATTCTCTCTATTTCTCAAAAAATAGAGAGAAGCCGGATCCGCAATAGACTCTCGAACAACTTATAGTTCAAGTATTTTTGGATTATTTCTTATCTTTAGTAAAAAAGAAATTATCTTCAAGCTCCCGAATCGACATTTATTTTCATGTCGGTATTATGTGTTGAAATTTGACTCAATTGGCTCAATATCATCACCAACCTAATCAACCCACAATCATTGACAATAGATGATCTTGGATTTGCTCAAGCCAATTTTGTTGAATTGCAAGATTAGCCGCAATATGCGTAGTATCCATCCTCTCCTATTTATGGGTATTAGTTCTGAATTGAAATTATGTGCAAAAATTGAGAGAGTTAAGAACATAAAGTTTGAGGGAGTTGGAGAGTTTTAATTTACCTTTGAGTATTTGTATTTGTTTCTCCCTCTCATAGTAAGATTCGCTGTCTGTGGACGTAGGCAAATTTCTAAACCACATAAATCGTTCTCTTTATTCATTTGTATTTGTTATAAGCCTACATGGCACAATAAAGTGGTATCGTAGTTTTAGTTAAAGCTATTTTTAGCTCTCTTGTCTAGAATTTTAAGTGATCAAAATTTACTTTTGAATATACCAAAAGTTTTGTCTCGGCAGTACGAGTTCAATGATATATTATACGTCAAAATCAGAGTTCAAACGCGCCCTCACGTGCTATTTAAAGTGTTGCGTGTATTGTTGACGTGCCAAGCCGCCAAACGCACCATTCATCGCTCAATAGTTGGGTTTAACCCGGGTTCTATCTAGAATTCAACTCACAATGATTGGTCCAGCCCAACGCCAAACCCACCCACGCGCTTGGATCGACCTATTTGTGCCTCACGCACACCCAAACCTTGCCTCCGGCACAGTTCCCAACCACTTCAGACCCACCCATTTCCAGTCAGTCTAGCCTCAGAACGTGCGCACCTTTGCGCCCCACAAAGTCAGTTCAGCCAGACTGATTCAGATCGATTAATGTTGGAAATTTTGACCAATTCAGTATCATTTTGTCACTTTTTTGTTTGGTTCAAACTGATTTTCACTATTTGTTTCCATTTTGAATCCAACTGTAACCTCATATTTGCTCAATTTTACTCCTAAAACTCTGTTTTGACATTTTGAAGCATAAAAATAGTTGTTTCATTAATTTTTAGATATTGGTTTCGATGGAGTGTGAAGAGTTTTGATGGTCGAATCTATTGAGGAAAGGAAGTTAGAGGCTTCCAGTAGCTATGTGCGGAGTACCATAGTGTCTAACATAAATTTTAAACTTGAAAAGTTTAATGGAATCAACAACTTTAATATGTGACTGTGCGAGGTGATTGATATTTTGATCCAACAAGAGTTGGATAAGACTTTGAGAGCCAAACCCGAAGATATGTCAGAAAGAGATTGGAACAAGATGAACCTTGAAGCCTGTGGTACAATTCGATTATGTATGTCCAAAGATCAAAAGTACTTTGTGATGAAAGAATCTAGTGCGAAGGATCTTTGGAAGAAATTAGAAAAGAAATACTTAACGAAGAGCATAGAGAGTCGTCTCTATTTGAAGAAGAAGATCTTCTGATTTCAATTTCGTGAATGTATCTCTATGTCTGAACATCTGAATGAGTATAATAAGATTCTTATTGATTTGCAAAACTTGGATGTCGAGATACAAGACGTGTAATAACCCATTTCACGATTATGAAATTAATAATCGTCTAAGTAAGAATTCAAGTAACATTTGAGTATGAAAGATTTAAAGTAATTAAATGGACTTATGAAGTGAATTAGGGCCCAGACTAATTTACAAAGGTTGTGTGACACCCTATACTCCTGATAAGTGCTAAGCAAGCACTAAGTGTCATAGAATGACGATTATCATTCCAAATATGAGAAGAGAAACCCTAAACACCAAGGGAAGAACATGATAAGAGGATTAAAGTGGGCTAAAGGAATAAAACAAGTTGGCAAGATTTGAAAGAATAATGGCAAGTATGAAAAGAATGAAAGAACATGGGCTCAAGAATTAAGTTCTTGGAATTGGGGTCAAGTAAATCCCAAAAATAATTAAAGCCCAAAAGAAAAATCGAACCCAAGTGTTGCGCCAAGGATTGGAGAAGGCCCATATATGATTATGAAAGCCCATATGCAAGTTAAGAAGTTATAAAATCCCAAAGACAAAGAAATTAAGCTAAGGTTCAAGAATTAAATTTTAGAAATTGATTTATTAGGGTCTAAGAATTAATTGAGACGCATAAGGAAATTGATTTGGAATATTGGGCCAAAAATTTATATAAACCCAAATACATTTAAATAGGCCCAATCTTTATTATTTAAGCTCAATTAATTAAGTTGCAAACCCAAAAATTGAATACTTGAGCCCAAAGGATTAATTAGTGAATAAATAAAATAAAATAAAATAAAAATATGTATACATATATATATATATACATGTATTTTTCAGCAATGAGGAGGGGGAAGAAGAGAGAAGGTTGATTAGACATATTTTTGGAATTAAAGAAAAGGAAAAAGAAAAAGAAAAGAAAAGAAAAGGTGGAATTAATTAAAGGGATATGATAAGATATTATATTTGTCTTTGTCTTGAATTATTTTGCCAAACAAGGCCTACTTAGACTCCAAGAATGGCTTGACAAGTCATCCAAACCAAACCAATTAAAGCAACCAAGCCAAACTATTTGAGAACTATTCAATGAAGATGGAACTAAATAAGTTGGAATGGAACCAATTAATGGGGGCATTTTGGTCATTTAGCGCCCAAGTACCCTTTCTCCTCACAAAATCATTTTAGTCTCTCTCTCCCTCTCTCTCATTTTGGAGGGAAGAAGAAGAAGAAGAAGAAATGAAGAAAAGAGAAAAGAAAGAAAGGAAAGAAAGAGAAGGATGAATCCATCCACTAAACAAGTAAGTAGTCCTCTTGAACTACTCTTTCATATCTCATTTTGTCATCTTTAAAGTGTTCTTCAAATCCTAGAACAAGTTTGAAGAGAGACCATGGAACAAAGGTAGGAGAAGGTTAGGTTTCATGAGAAATTTTTAAACTTTGATCTTGATTCCATGATCTTTGGATCATATGACATATGAACCTAGAAATACATTTCTAAAAATGTTGAAATAAACTTCTATGTGTATAATATGGGAATGAGGAAGAATGATGGATGATCTCATAAGAGAGAGTTAGGATTAGTGTTCTAACCATGAGATCAAATGGGAGGTTGAATCTACCCCGAATCTTGTAAAATCAATATGGGCTATCAAATCCAAATAAAAATTTAATTTTATAATTTTTGAAACTGAACAAGGGTGTGTGCGACTCATAATAATTTTGGTGGAGATTTTAAAGGGGTTTTAAAATCCCAAAACAATTTTGAAAGTTTTGGGTCTCTTAGGGAAGAATAACATATGACTTTAGAGAATCTTAACTAATTATATACAAGTTTCTTTGAGATTATCCATATATTGAAAGAAAATGTATATGGATCTAGTTTTACCCAAAATCTATAAAATTCAATTTGAGTTAACACATTTTGAGAAAACAGAATTCTACCAAATAAGGCCTAAATTTGAACATAAAGTTGGCAAAATTGTTTCTTCCCATTTCACGAGGGAATTGAATGTTGGGCCATTCATGGAAAAGTTGTCTAACACCCTATCGTACCTCCCTGTAAATTTTAATAGATTTGGAGGTCGTTTGGTAATTTTAAATAAATTAATTCTAAGGTACAGTCGTACAGAGATGCTGAAAATTCTAAAAATGGGAAAAAACTCAAGAAAAATGATTTTCCAAATTGAACCAAGTACCTAGGGTTGGGAATTTGAGTTCTTAGTAACTGTAATGAACAATTAACACTTATAAGAGTGCTATTAAGATAATAAATTATTAATCTGTCCTTTAGACCGAGGTGACGAGAGGTTAGGTTATAGAAATCCATAAAGGAGAAGGTTTCTAATCTAAGAATTTAGGTTCATATAAATAATATAGGATATTCTCATACCAGTACACTTATGAAAAGTGAGTTGATACTAATATTTAGGCATGTTATATAACCTAGGCATTGATGGAGTAACCGCAGAAGGAGTTGTGCCACCTCAGAGTTGAAAGAGGGCGTCGCGTTGGTCGACATTCAGGTGAGAGTGTCTAGCTATTTTATAATGAAATGTGATTGAAATGTTTATCTTGAAATATTTTGATACCATTGAATGGTTTATGAATCTATGTAATCATTTGTAAGAAACTTCTGTATCTTGAAATTATGATGGTTTTGATCAACAAAGATGATACATTGCAAAAAATGAGAAGGTTTTGATGCATATTATGAAAGAATATTTTATCAAACTTACAATGATAATATTTTTCGTTTGAAAGTGTCAAGTTGTTGAGGGTAACCATTCCGAGTTGCTGCGAACTTTTTTCAAGTTGTTGCGGACTTTATTCGAGTTGTTACGGCTATGCCGAGTTATGTCCTTAAAGATTTTACGAGCTATACTCGAGTTGCTAGCACCTACCACTGGTGATAAAGAGTGGCCCTCATCTTCGCCACACTAATTAAGTGCGTCGTGAGTGAGATTGTCGTACCATCGAAACTCCCAATCATCAAAAAAATGACTACTTGGGCACTGTAGAACAAATGTATGGTTGTTGGTTGAAAGTTGTTTTAAGCATTTGATGCTTGGCTTTGAGCCTACTGATATTGTTGTCCCGGGTTCACTACTTTACCCTAGTTCACTTAGTTAAGAACAACCCAAAGGGGGGTGAATGGATTGATAGGTAAACTTTTAAAATCTTTTAATTCTTTTAAAAATAATCAGTTAATGCAGCGGAAATAAAGCAATTAAGAGCATAAAATAAAGAGTTTACGGAAAGAGAGATGCAAATACATTTTTATAGTGATTCGGTCAATGGGTCGACACAAGAGGCTTGAAAACTCAATATCAAATTTTCCAATGGGTGAATCGAAACCACTGATGTCGACCTCTTTACAGGCAAGGCGTAACCTCTTATTCTTTCCAGACGAATAGTAGCCTATTATTCTTTCAGAAAATCGAAGCCTAATCTTCTTGAATGGATGAAGCGAAACTACCTTCTTCAAACAAAGGCGAAGAGCAGCCACAGATCGAATTTCTAGAGTTGGTGAATCGTAACCAGGTTTTAGGAGTGTTTGAGTATGATGATCTCCTTTCTGAGATTGATTTACAATAATGAGGCTCACTACAATGATCACTCTCTCTCAAATGATTTACAATCACATAGAAAAGAGAAGAGAGGAAAAATATTCAGAAGGAAGTTCTGAATAAAAACAGAGTATGAGAAAAGAAAGCATTGTAAAATGGATTTGAAAATTATTTCTTTTTGTTTGATCCTTGTTCCTCTTCCTTGTATGGCTATTCTGATCTTCAATAAGGGTATTTAAATGTAAGATCTAGAATAGAGCTATTGGTGAGGTCAAACTAGCCGTTGGAGTCATTTAATACTCGAAAAACTAGCTGTTGGACGCTTCAGGAATTTGAAAATTCTGCGCAGGTGTCGACACAAATCTCCTGAGTGTCGACACAAATGAGATCTGGAACCTTGGTGTCGACTCAACCATTCTTGGTGTCGATCCTTCCTTTGTATTTTTGGATCTCAAAATATTGATGCCCACGGGAAGCTTCAGGTGTCGACACTAACCTCAAAGGTGTCGACTCAATTGGTCTAGATCTGAAATAGCTGGTGTCGACTCAAACTTCTTGGTGTCAATACAACCTTTGCATTTTTAAACTCAAAAATATCAGTGCCCACGGGAACAGTTTTGGTGTTGACTCATTCTTCATTGGTGTCGACCCATCCGGCTTAAACACTCTAGGTGTCGACACAAACCTTCTAGGTGTCGACCCTTTCCTCTGTTGTTTCAAAAACTGGGCAGAGCTTCTTCAGGTGTCGACCCTTTGCTCATTTCCCTTTAATTTCTCTGAAATGCAGCCTTTCTTCTTGGGCTCAGCTATCTCCAAAAGTTTTCTACATCTTCAATGTATTCTTTTGACTTTTTGCTAGACTCTTGGGCTATAATAAGATGATTAATTCTGAAAAAACTTTCTTATAGAAAAAAAATTCATTAGGATAATTAAGAAGATTTTGCAAACAAACTTTCAAAGATTAAATCAATAAATTGTTGAGTCAAAATCAAAAAAGAAACTTGATTGAAAGACCTTTAGGCTCACACTTCTTTTCATAGTCTTTAAAATAGTTGTGCCATGATTTTTGTAGAAGGATATCATACACTTTTATTGGAAAATATTTACAACATACATATGTTTTCCTTAAAACATTTACGTCACGATTTAACAGGAGGAATAATATACAAAAATATTTAAAAATACTTAAAGAGAAGGAACATATCATTTTCTTTTTAAAATAATTTTGGAAAAGTATGAGAATTTATTTGAAAGATAAATAGCATAAAATTCACTCACCTTGGGTCCAAGCTAAACTCTATTAATATGATAATGCAATCTACGTCAACCTGATATAATACAATAATCCAGATAAATAAAAAAAGCTAAAAAATTAATTTAAAGCTACCAAACGGACCCCTAACCCATGTGATAATTCTCATGTTTGTTTCTGGTGTTAAATTAATCTTTAATTAATTTAATTCATCTTTTAAACTAATGTTCAAACAGGGCCTAAGTATTAGAATTAATTCTAGAACATTTTTCAATATTTTTGGCGAATGAGTCGACCCAAAAAGGTGTCACAGAGAGGTTTGGGTCGACACAGCCGACACAGCAAGGATGTGTGTCGACCCAAAGGCCAACAGGTCATGTCCAAGGTAGATGAGTCGACCCAAAGGTGAAGGGTTGATGTAACAGTCGACCAAAGGCAGTTCTTGGTCGACCCAAGGCAAGGAGGCAAGCTGGGTCGACCCAAACGCAAAGGGAGGTCAACCTGAGTTGACCCAAAGAGACTTTGTGTTGATCTAAGTGTGGTCCAGGCATCAAATGAGTCGACCTAAATAGCCATGAGTCGACCCAAAGGCGTCCGGACGTTTTGCACCAGTGTCAACAGAAAGGGGTTCTAAGGCACGCGAGTCGACCCAACCTTCCCATGGGTCGACCCAACCTTCGGGATAGCCAAACATGGCTTCTATAAATTTTGTTTTTCATAGGTTTTTATCATTCCTTCATTAAACATCATCAATGAAATTCTAACATAGTTTAGAGATATTTAAGCATCTTATGGTGGTCGATTACATGATTTATTCATTCATGGGATTTTATATATATATATATGAATTTTATA
>JAUTBS010453218.1:0-13323 GCA_032361285.1 Aequorea victoria | reverse complement strand
AACCGATCCATGCCACCTCAAAACTTAAGTCCCTAGCGTCGTGCCATAACCTTTTTAAAACCGTTTCAAAGTCATGTCAGAGACCTAAAACCACCTTTACCCCTGACGCGCGCCACCTAAAAGTGACGCACACCCCCTTCAACATGGCGCACGCCACCTTGAGAGTAGACTTCGGCACCAAGTCAGCTCCTCGCCCAAAATTCTATAAATAAGACCCTCTCCCCACCTCAAAATGGATCCCCAATTCTAAGAGTGCCAAACCACTACGGAATTGAGACCAGACCCCCGACTCGAGCCTCTGCCGAATTAACAACTTGATCTTAAGCTAATTCCCGAAACTTCAAAATTCATTGCATTGGAAAGACTTTTAAGTCTCGAAGACCGCGTGGAAGGCCTCCCGAGGATGTACCGTACATGAGGAAAAGTCGTAGAAATTGCTTGAAACGTTTCTTTGCTTCCGGGATATACGGTAGGCTCCTCATTTCTCATCTTTTTTCCATTATTGTTTGTCTTTCCGCTCTTAAAACTTCTTTTGTTCGGTAAAAGGGGAGAGAGAGGTCGTTGGCTTCCTTCTCCCGGTTTTCTTTTCTTATTACCTTATTTTACTTTTCGTCTAAGCATGTTTTCTTTTGTTAGAGTCGCATATTTGTTTTATTTTCCTTCTCCTAGTGTTTATAACTTTAAGAATATATATAAATTCTTCTTTTTCCTTTTCTTCTTCGTATTAAAACACACCCACACACGAGCACATTGTTTTCTAAAAATAGTAGCCTCTTTCGGGCTTCTGAATGATGAGCTCACTGTCCCATAGTGACGAGCGCCATATCAGAAGACCCAGAAGTGGCGCACGCCATAAACCAGTGGCGCGTGCCAGATTGGAGGTGGCGCACGCCGCCTCTGTTCAAAACCAGTGGCTTCCAGTAGCCTTTTCTATTTTTTTATGCTTTAAACAATATGTTTTATATGCATCAACTTCACTGATATACTGCCATCTCTCATTTTTGACATGCCTTTAAGTGTAAGTATGCATAAAAAGTCTTAGTTTTAGGTTAGATTTTATTTCATTGTTTATTTTTTTAATGTTCTCTCTTCAACCCCCTTTCTGTATATGTTGCTTTTGATAAATTTAAGAAAAGAACAAAATGGAACGGTTAAGTAGAGGCTGGTCTTCGAATCGAGGAAGAGGGGTGCCTAACACCTTTCCCTTTCGTATCCTAGCTCCCAAACTATTTTTTCTTGTAAGGACGAACTAGTTCCTTTGAAAGTTCTTGGTTTATTTGTTTATCCGAAAACAAAGTGGCGGGTCCAATTGTGCAGCCTTAAACAAGGACGCGTTTGGAGGAAAACTTCACTTTTTCACATGATTGTTCCTTAAAATATGGAAAGGAAAAGAGACGGGTTCCTCACAGTGGCGACTCCACTGGGGATTCTTTTTTAAAAGTCAGCCAAACTTGAAAAATGTTCTAACTGTTCTTGTCTTAAATTTATTATTAGTATTAGCATTGCATGCATTAGTTTTCCATCTCCTTTCTTTCCCTTTTTCATTGGGTACTTTTTCAAAACAAAAGAAGAAAGGACAAAATAAAACAAGATAAATGCTTACATACCCTTTACTTTGGCAGTTTACTGTCTCGGAGCTATGTGGGGGAAGTAGGCAAACCTTCTGGCCGTATGCTCCTTTGGATATAGGCAAAAATGGTCACTGCATACTGTTTGACCTGGCCAGGTACTACTTGGTCGGGGAGGTATATTCTTGATTCCTATTCAGAAGGTACCCGATTACTGAACTACCAAGCCTGTTCATATGCATTTAGTTAGCTTAGAACTTCCCCTTTAGGATAAATACCTTTATAGGGTATGTGTTTTTCTTTTATATTTGATTTTGATTAATTAGAGTAGCTCTTTTCTATTTTTAGAGCTGGGTTTCATCACCCGAGTCGCATTTTCTCTATCCTGGGACCCTCCGTGGATTTTCCCGTGTTTGACGCCGTTAGGCCGTTGCCTAACCTCCATCATTTTTGTTGAGGTGAGTTTCATCACCCTAGTCTCATTTTCTCTTTCCTGGGACCCTCTGTAGGTTTTCCCGTGTTTGACACGTTAGGTCATTGCCTAACCTCTATCGTTTTCATTGAGCCGGGCTTCATCACCCAAGCCTCGCTTTCTCTTTCCCAAGACCCTCTGTGGGTTGTCCCATGTTTGATGCCATTAGGATGTTGCCTAACCTCTATCATTTTTGTTAAGTCGAGTTTCATTACCCAAGTCTCGCTTTCTCTTTACCGGGACCCTCTGTGGATTTTCTCGTATTTGACGCCGTTAGGCGGTTGCCTGACCCCTTTAGTCATTTCTTCAGAGTCGAGTTTTATCGGCCCATGCCTCCTTTCCCTTCCGAGACCTCCCAAGGATGTCTCGAACCCTTGAGTCGTTAGGTTTCGGACCCAAATTCTCTATTTTGCGTCTAGGACCAGGCCTCATTAACCCGTACCTTTTTTTTTTTTGGGACCCCTCTGGGGTTGTCCCAAACTTTCGAAGTTGTTGGGCTGTTAGCCCAACCTCCTCTCTTTCATAAGAGCTGGGTTTTCACCAACCCATGCCTCTTTCTTTCAGGGAGCCTCTGTTGGCCATCTCGAGTGTCGTAGTCATTGGGCCAGGGCCTAGTCTAATTTTTGGTTAGGTCATGTGCCTTTCCCTTTTGTGTTCGGTTTGCCTAAAATTCCCTAAGTTCTGATTTCCTTTGCCATCGAGCCACGGCTCGATATTTCCTGATGATAGTCTTCTGTTTTTTATCTTTGCAGGGCAGAAAAATTAATAGTGTAAGTCGGTCTTTGTCACTGCATCTCATTTACTGTGTAAGTCGGTCTTTGTCACTGCATCACCCTTCTATCGAGTCAGTTAGTCAATATATAAGTTGTATTTGTCTCGCATCCTTCGCCGTTCGAGCTTCGGCTCGTCGGCTAAGTCGGTATTGTCCCGCAACACGACCTCCCTTGTCGTATGAGCTCAGCTTCTCGTCGAAAAAGTTGCGCTTCATCTCCCATCCCCTTTTTTCTTGCCGTAGAGATTCAAAGTCTCGACAAATAAGCTGGTATTGTCCTGCACCCTTTCTTTTGTTTCTATAGCCGTAGAGAGATAAGTCTCGACGGAAAGATGGGCTATAAAGCTCGCACCCTTCTAGTTGTTTGGTGAAATGTTTTTTCCCCTTTGGTTACTCTTCCGAAACCTCCCCTTTTATGTCTAGCCGTAGATATTCACAATCTCGACGGAAAGCCGGGGCTTTTTGCACCCTTTCTTTTGTTTCTATTGCCGTAGAGAGATAAGTCTCGACAGAAAGCTGGGCTCCTCTCGCAAACCTTTTTTCCTTGGCCGTAAAGATACGTCTCAACGGATAGGCCGGAATCGTCCAATGCCCATGTTTTTCCTTTTTTCTTTGCCCGTAGAGACTCAGCCTTCTATGACTCGACGGAGAGGGCAAGTCGGTATCGTCCCGCACCTCTGGATATTTTTGTCTGCCGTTTGAGATTCAGGGTCTCAAACGGAAAGCCGTGCTCCTCTCACAAATCTTTTTTCTTTGTCTTAGAGATATATCTCGATGGATACGTTGGTATCTTCCCGTGCTCGTATCTTTTCTTTTTTCTTCGCCCGTAGCGACTCAGCCTTCTAAGACTCGACGGAGAGGGCAAGTCGGTATCATCTCGCACCCTCAGATTTTCTTCTGCTATTTGAGATTCAGAGTCTCAATGGACAAGCCGGGCTCCTCTCGCAAACCTTTTTTCTTTGGCCGTAGAGATACATCTCGACGAATAGGCCGGTATCGTCCTGTGCCCGTATTTTTTCTTTTTTCTTTGCCCGTAGAGACTCAGCCTTTTGAGACTCAATGGAGAGGGCAAGTCGGTATCGTTCCACACCCTCGGTTATTTCCATTTGTCGTTCGAGATTTAGGATCTCAAACGGAAAGTTAGGCTCCTCTTAGAAACCTTTTTTTCTTTTGGTCGTAGAGATACATCTTGACGGATAGGCTGGTATCATTCCATGCCCGTATTTTTCCTTTTTTCTTTGCCCGTAGAGACTCAGCCTTTTGAGACTCGACGGAGAGTGCAAGTCGGTATCATCCCGCACCCTTGGATTTTTCGTCTACTATTTGAGATTTAGAATCTTAGCGGACAAGCCAGGCTCCTCTCGCAAACCTTTTTTCTTTGGCCATAGAGATACGTCTCGATGGATAGGCCGGTATCGTCTCATGCCCGTATTTGTCCTTTTTTTCGCCCGTAGGGACTCAGCCTTCTAAGACTCAACGAAGAGGGCAAGTTGGTATCGTCCCGCACCCTCAGATTTTCGTCTGCCATTTAAGATTCTGATCTTAGATGGAAAGCCGAGCTCCGGCTTGCAAACCTTTATTTTCATCTACCGTTTGAGACTCCAGTTTCAACGGAAAGCCGAGCTTCGACTCGCAAACCTTTATTTTTGCCTCGTCCACACCTTTTTCGTACCATATTCAGGATCTTCACGAGTCTCAAGGTGTTGAGGCAGTTCTGACGCTCTTCTATGTCAGGTTTTTCATGCAACCCCTTCTTAGGTCTAGAGATCTAGCATCTCTATGCCCTATTTGTTTTTAAGCCAGGTTCTATCACCCACACCCTTTGTTTCTCTCGCTGAGGATTTTCCGAAGAAATCCTAAGTTCCTTTATCGTCGAGCTGAGACTCATTCTCATCGAGTCGAGGCTTTGCATTTCTTTTTCCATTTTAAGCTGGGTATCGTTACCCGTAACCTTTTCGCTCTTTTTCTGGGTTTATTACGTGCTTCTTCGCCAGGTCTTGACTACCCGTCTTGTTCCTCGCTATTTAGCCTTGTTTTTCTGCTTCACCCTTCTCGTACGGTCATCACGAGCTGTAATGTCTTACGAGATGATTCATTTCCCGTCTCTTCCTCTATCTATTAGGGTTTATCATTGCTTTTTCAAGCTATGATGTTATGTCCACCTAGATTCGATTACCAAATGGAAGACTCAAAAGATCAGACTCCAATCCAGAAAACACGATGGCAGAAGATGGTGATACGAATGCTGCATTGATCCAAACTCTGTCGGAGATACAACAAGATTTAGAAGGCATGACCCTCACGCTCTAGGGACAGACCCAAGCCCAGGTTCAATATAAAGCAGATATCCGGGCCCTACCTCTGAATTAGGTTCCTAGAAATCCACAGGACAAAGTAGTCAATAACCAACTCTGGGAGGATGAACAGTATAACACAGACCCTCCAAGAAATAGACCCGCTGCTGTTATCTTCAATGATGTCTGGCTAGCTGCTAATGTCACACAACCAGTTGCCACTGCTACTGCTGCTACTACTACTACTACTCTTGTGATAGACCCGACCTTGGCCTAGAAAGTCTTACTGTCTGACAAGATTGACAAGTTAGAGAAGGTGTTAAGGAAAGCCAGAGGAGTCGATGAATACATGTTCGACATTGAAGCACTCTATTTGTTTCTCGACGCCAAACTGCCTGCAAAACATAAGATGCCAGACATGGAAAAATTTGACAGTACTGGAGATCCTAGGATCCACCTATAGATGTATGTTGGTACCCTATCTAACATGGGCATCGATGACCAGCTAAAAGCGCAATTGTTCCATAGATTCCTTTCAGGGGCTGCTCAACGTTGGTTTCTTACCTTGGAAGCCACCAAAACCAGAACTTGGGAAGACATTGCTACTGCATTTGTTGGGCAGTGTAATTATAACGTCCAGCTGGACGTAACTATAACGGAGTTAGAGACCACCAAACAGAACCCCGGGGAAGATTTTGTTGACTTCCTGACCCGCTGGAGGGGTAAAGCAGCCAAGATGACCAACCGGCCTACAGAGAAAGAATAGGTCCAAACGGTGGTAAAGAACTTGCAGCACCAGTTTAGAAAGTACATCATCACTCAACCGCTCATGACTTTTGAGCAACTGTTTGATGCGGAAATCCAGATCGAGGATTCCCTCTAGATAGGGGAAATTTAGAGAATAGAGGTCAGGACAGAAGCCAAGACAGAGGCAGGTATAAGTCAGCAAAGAACCTAGAAGCCTTATCAAAGTCTGAACTACCAAGGTCAAAACTATCAAAGTTTGAATAGCTACCCATTCAACCAGGCTAACCCAAATCCGCTTAACAATAACGTGCCGAGGGAGGCAGAAATAAACTTTCTTAACCCACAGCCATTTAACCCTCAACCAAGGTCGTTCAGACCACCATTTGCATTCACACTTATCCAAAGAGTATTCAACAAACTAAGTGTTCCACTCTCCGTGCTATTCCCAAGGTTGGTGGAGAAAGGGCACTTAAGCCCTCTCGCACCAACACCTATTCCAAATCCACCTCCAGCCAATTTTGACACTCAAAAATACTATGAATACAATCAAATGCCTGGGCATGCCATCTAATACTGTATGAAGCTTTAGCACAGGATACAAGATTTGATTGATAACAAGGTGATCCTACCCTCAACAGCAGTTATGCCTAATGTTACTACCAATCCACTACCGAATCACATGAACCCTCCCCCTCGAAACATAAACCATGTTCATACATCTTCACTTTGCTATGATCCCAGCATCTATATCTGCCCGAAAGGGGCCGTCAGACCAAGTGCACCTCTCCTAGAAGGGAACTTTTTGTGCTTTTTGGATGCGAAAGAAACTCTGTATGTGGAAGAGAATGACTTAAAAGAGCTGGAGGACGCGGAAGAAATGATTGAGGAATGGGATAATATGGCAGCAAACAATGAGGTACATGTGGAGTTTACCTTCTGTGACCCCAACATAGACACTGGCATTGATGGTTGGATGTCGTCAAAGGAATTAGGAGAGGAATGCACAGACGATAAATTCGATGGAAGTGAGGAATAGAATAACCCCGATGATGACAACCTCTATATTTCTTGCACCCTACCAGACAATAATGTAGAAGAAACAGACATAAGAGAACATAGACACTAGCATTAATGGTTGGATGTCGTTAGAGGAATCAGGGGAGGAATGCACAGACGATGAATTCGATGGAAGTGATGAATGGAATAACCCTGATGATGACAACCTTTATATTTCTAGCACCCTACTAGACAATAATGTAGAAGAAATAGACATAAGTGAACCGAAAGAGGAATCGAAGAGGAACCCAAGGAGTACAAGATCAGGAATAGGATCTAAGACAGGGACAGGACAAGAAATAAGGACAAAAGCTAGAGCAGAAACAGAAAGAACAGAAACAAAAAAAGCAGAAATAGCATAATAGAACCAGAAACAAAGGCAGAAGCAAGGACGGGAATATAAGCGAAACCAGGGATAGGACTAGGGGTATTAATAAAAATAAAGGCAATAACAACAGCGGAAACCAGAAAGAACTCGGGATCAGAACCAGGGAATGAGTCTAACATCAAGACTCAAACCAGGGCTGAGAAAAATCAAAGTTCAGATACGCCAGGAAATACAGAAAAAAAAGAGTCAGCAAAGAAATCGATAATGTGACCAGAGTTGGGCCCACTGATATCAAAACCGTCGAGAATAGGATTAGGAGTAAAGGCAAGCAAAAGGCCAACCTAGATATCCCCTCAGAAGAAGGAGAAGACCTTCAAGACCTTTTTGTTCTTAATGATGATGTTTGGGACTACTTAGGGATCGATGACAGCTAGAAAGATGAGGAACTGTGGGCGGTAGAAGAGATAAACTGCCAAGAGGCAGAAAAGAAATAAGGCCCACCCCAGAACAAAAGTCAAAAGCCAGTGCAGACCACCCAGCAACTAACACAAAAAATGAGAAAATAGCAGGAAATGATCTATAGGGATTAGAAGGGCTAGACTTGTCCAAAGTAAACCCTACCACAGATCACTGGGATAGTCTGTGGGACTCCGAGGAAGAGGTCAAGCATTTTACTAGGAGTGGAAGACATTTCAAACCTACCTATCTAGAGAGAGGCAAAGCGAGTCAATCCACAACATAAGCCATGGAGAAAGATGACATTGTACTGAAGCAGTTCAAAAAGATCCAGGCTAACCTAAGTATTTGGGGGCTACTGATGGCATCTTATAAATATAGACAAGCCGTGTTGAGGGCTTTGAGCAAAGCCAACATCTCCATCTATACCACTCTTGAACAGTTGGTAGGAATGGTTGCTCCTACCAGGCTGAAGAATATCATTGCTTTTTTCGAGAAAGATCTGCCCACCGAAGGACATCTGCACAACAAGCCCCTCCACATAACTGCAAAGTGCCTAGGAAAATGGGTATCTGTGGTCTTGATTGATAGCGGGTCTGCATTGAATGTCTGCGTACTCAGAATAACGCATTACCTCAGGTTAAAAAAGTATGATTTTACTCCCACTACCCAAGGGGTACGAGCATATGATAATACCTGCAGAAATGTGCTGGGGTAGTCAAGTTCGCTGTTACCATACGACCTACTGACAAACTGGATGTGCCGGCCTCCTTAAGCTTTTTGTTAGGCCGGCCATGGTTACACGACCCTAATGTACAAGTAGTTCTATCCACCCTTCATCTGAAGGTCAAAATGATAAGGGAGAGAGTTATTTTGACTATATTCGGTGAATCAAGCATCCAGGAAACTGCCACTGATGGCATCCCTTTGCTTGAAATACATAACGGGGAGGAAGATCTCACCCTGAGCGGTTTTGAATTTGACGAAACAGTGACTATCCAAACTTTGATGAATGGAGAGCAGCTATATGTGAAACCTCAGGCGATAATGGTGATGGGTAAAATGTCATACTTCTCAGGCCTAGGACTTGGAAAAAGTCAACAAGGTAGTATTGAACCAATCTGCATTCAGGGCAATCAATATATCTTTGGTCTGGGATACAAGCCCACAACATAAGACCATTCTAAGGAGAAAGTGGAAGCACAGGGGAGGGCATGGGCCAAGAGAACCAACACAGAATACATGGCTCCGCTGCCAGCCTATGGGCCTCCAAATGGGCAGTATATGAAAGAAGGCGAGACTTTTCCGGTCTGTGGATTTCCAGAATCGTGGATCGACGAGGGGTCTGGGAAGAAGACACTTGGGCTGGAGATATTCTTTAAACATCAGTTGACTGACAGCGAGCCCGAGGAGGACAAGGCAGAAAACGAAGGCGTAGCAAAAAAGACATGCGGGAAAGACTGGGCGGAAGATTTTGAGGAGTTTACGCTGGGGTCACTCTTTGAGGGAGTAGCTCTTATACACGCGGAAGAAGGCGCAGAAGAGATTTCCATACTGGGTAGCGACGATCCAGTCAACTATTCCATATTAATAATAAGCGAGGGTAACGTTGTAACAAAAAATTGGACCTACCAATATAATATTTTGAATAATATAGATAGTGAGTCAGATTTCGAGTTGGACTCGTTAACATCTACAGATTCAGAGTCCAGTGGTGAGTTTGCCGAATATCCACCTATTGGGGTGTTTTGGTCTTCTATTACAACTAAATACATGTCAAAATCTATAACCTTCAATGATAATAATAACAATATGGAGAACTTTTCTGGTTATCCTGTTGTACTTCCTTATGAATGTTTGATTGCTGACTTTGATGATTTTGATGGGGTTGTTCTCTCAGAGCTAAAACTTTTAATTGAAAAAGAAGAAGAGATGCACGCTAAACCCTTAATTGAAAAAACTTTTTCAATAAATCTGGGTACTGAGAAGGATCCACAAATGGTCTAGATCGGTTTCGCTTTATCAAATGAAGAACGTGAGCCATTAATCAAATTATTAAAGGAATTTAAAAACATCTTCGCGTGGTCATATGCAGACATGCCCGGAATTAACCCAGATATCGTCCAACACAAAATACCCCTCTACCTCAATGCCAAACCTGTGAAACAAAAACTGAGATGTATGAGACCTGATTGACCCCTCAAAATCAAGGAGGAAGTTACCAGACAAGTGAACGTCAGATTCCTTTAGGTGATAGAGTACCCTCAGTGTGTTGCTAATATTGTTCATGTGCCAAAGAAAGACGGTTGAGTATGAGTTTACGTTGACTTTCGAGATCTTAACAAGGCAAGTCTCAAACACAACTTCCCTCTGCCACATATAGATGTCATCGTAGACAATACTGCCGAACATGTACTGCTACCGTTTATGGATGGATTCTCAGGTTGTAATCAAATTCTCATGGCACCCAAAGACAGAGAAAAGACTACGTTCACCACGCCGTGGGGGACGTATTGTTATAGGGTTATGCCCTTCGGTTTGAAAAATGCAGGAGCCACGTATCAACGTGCTGCAACAGCATTACTCCATGACATGTTACCCAAAGAAGTGGGAGTATATATCAATAATATGATCGTTAAATCCAAAGACCGTGAAGGACATACCCCAGCCTTAAAGAAATTCTTTGAGAAAATCTGGAAGTATCGAATGAGGTTGAACCCGCAAAAGTGCATTTTTAGAGTTACAGCAGATAAGGTGTTGGGATTCATCATCACCCAAAGATGGAAAAAGGTGGATCCCTCCAAGATTAAGGAAATTTCGGAAATGCCTCCCCCGAAGACGAAGAAAGAAATTAGAGGATTTCTTGAGAAAATTTAGTTCATCAGTCGTTTTATCTCAAAATTGACTACAACCTGTCAACCTCTTTCTCGTTTACTCAGAAAGAATATAAAATTTTAATAAGACCAGCATTGCCAGGATGCCTTTGAGTCAATCCAAGAGTACCTACAAAAACCTCCGGTGCTTTTCCCTCCGGAACCAGGCAAACCTTTAATCATGTATCTATTAGTGAACGAGTCTGCAATGGGCTGCATGCTAGCGCAAGAAGGGGACAACGGCGACTAAAGGGCCGTGTATTATTTAACCAAAAAAATGACAGATTGTGAAGCCCGATACACGCTGCTGGAGAAAACTAGTTAGGCTTTGGTGTGGTCGTCAAAAAAGTTATGGCACTACATGTTGGCATACCCTGTAGTGTTGATTTCTAGAATGGACCCACTTAAGTACCTATTCGAAAAATCTGCACTGACAGGAAGATTGGCCCAATGGTTATTACTATTGGCCAAGTTCAAACTACACTACAAGACCAAAAATTGGGGAAAAGACGAGCCGTAGCAGAATTCTTAGCAAATCAGCCAGTTGAGGGACAAGAAGAATCATATTTTTAGTTTCCCAATGAAGACATGTTGACAATTGAGAAAAAAAAGCTATGGATGCTATACTTTGACGGTGCCTCGAACCAATATGCTTATGGAATCGGGATACTGTTAGTCACTCAAGATGACTCACATGTTCCGTTGGCCTACAAGCTAAACTTTGAGGTTACAAACAATCAGGCCGAATACGAAGCGTGTATCGCCGGTGTCACGCCCCAATTCGAGAATGGTGACAGGCCATGGTTCATGAGCCTTGGCCCAATAAACCAAGTAAGCCTTAATCAGAATCGGCTAATTATATGCTAATTAATTAGTCATTCTTTATAGATGTAAACCATTAAAATCTCTTTAATCAAAATTGGGTCAAACCGCCCATAAAACTCATAAATGTTATCTCCTCATAGACTAAGTAATGTTCTGAAATAAAATGCAAAAACTTAATGTAAATGAATGTCCTAGAGGTCAATAGCCTTGGATCCCCGCCGAAGTCCATTCTCATCTCACTGACTACCTGAAAATGTTATGGAACAACATCAGTATAAATTGGTGAATAAAATCATGATAGTACAGTACAATTATAAAACAGGAAATAAAGTATATGTCTAACAACATATCATGGCATAGCATATATACTGTAAGGAGAATGGTTATTCACGGTCTTTCATTTCTTCTCATTTCATCTCTTTGAAAATAAGTATCTTTTCACTTGAGTTCATTATATTAGTCATCATAGATGTCCTCATGTCAAAACTAGATCAATATCATAATATATGGTAAATGTGACACGCTCGTACATGAGTGGGAAAAATCAATCAGTGCAACAATGTCATACTATGCATATAATAAGTATCAATGCCACATTTTACTCGGGGTCTCTTGACCCTTGGATCCAATATCGATAAAAGAGTCACACAGGTTGGCGCCTGAGATTATTCTCAATTCGATTCTAGTTAAGGTCACCGGACTCACTCGGGCTGTCCCTTAATCGTTGAGTCAACTAGAATCAACACAGGTTATGTTCCCTAGTTGGCCAAAGTCACCCCCGAAGAGGACTTTCCCTTGGACTTGTTTCATATCGCAAGAATTTCATCTCATGCTCGCATCATATATAAATAAATAAAATAATTTTCTTTCTTTGTCTTTAAATTATTTTTGTCATGAGTTTTGTAAAGTACATCATACACTTGTATTGAAAGCATTTACAACATATATATTTTCTTTGAAAATATTTATATAATGATTTTATAGCGTATAAAAGCATTTAAGACATTTTAAACATTTTTCTTAAAATGATTTAGGAAATGAGGGAATTTTTCAATGAAAGATAATAGCATGAATTACACTCACCTTGAATCCGAATTAATCTCTAAGTAAAAGGAATATCGTGCGAATAGTACGTTACCCTGATATCGTAGCACAATAATCATAATCTTTACATGAAGCAAATGAACTAATTAATTCTACGAAACGGTCTCTTAACCCAATGTTGTTGTTAAATTAATTTAATTACATTCTTAAATCGATGACCAAACAGGACCTAAGACTTCCTAGGTCAATTTCAAGTGTTAGGTTTTGATTTATTTAATTTAAAGTCATTTAAACATTGTCCAAATGGAGCCTTAAGAGTCAAGAATTCAATTTACAACATTTTTCATATTTTTCTTCCATGAGTCGACCCACAGAGGGCTTGGGTCGACCCAAGAGGCCATAACACATGTGTTGGGTCGAGACAAGGCAAAAAGGGGCTTCTGGGTCGACGCAAAGAGGACTTGTGTCGACCCAAAATGGTCAAAACAAGAGATGAGTCGACACAGACAAGCCATGGGTCGACCCAAAATGCCTTCTGGCGATTTCTGTTTGGACGCTTTTGGCGTCCGTCCGGACGAAAAACTCCAGTAGCCTCTGTATTGGCCTTTCAACGTACGTGAGTCGACCTAACCCCTTCTAGGGTCAACCCACTGTCGTGAAGCAGCCATTGGAGCTTCTGTAAATGGAGTTTTCTTGGGTTTCTTTCACCTCTTTTCTTATTTAATCTTCATATACGAGATTATACTACATTTTAGGAAGTTTCAAATCATTTTACAGATCAATTACACAATATTTTAAGAAATTAATTTTGAAGATATATACATATATATATATAGACTGTAAGAAAAATGTATATACGTATCTATATTTCTCAATTCTTCATCTTCG
>JAUTBS010453109.1:0-15119 GCA_032361285.1 Aequorea victoria | reverse complement strand
TAATCGAGATAAAGTCGGGAGTTCAGTCAAGGCCTTTAGTGGAGTAAGTCTTGACTCGTGTAAAAATGAATCTAACTTGGGGATTGAGTTAGTGATGTTCGGATTTTTACACGATTAGCCCATACTTTATTTTTTCTCGTGGTCCCTCGCGTAGCCCGGGTTTTTGCACTCTCATGTTTGCTCAGGATAATTTTCTTGATCCCGTAATTTAATTTGATCAAAGGTTTAATGGCCGGTTTGATCAGGTTCGGTGATCTTTAATTAATTAATGATGTTAATTAATTAATTTATTAATTAATTATTTTATATCACAACTGCCACCTCATCTCCCTAAATCAGCAAGTTGCTGATTTGGTAAAATCTCTTATCCCTCTCTCTAGTTAATCCCTTAATTAATGTGATTGACTTTTTCTTTCTCTATCCTTTTTCCTTGCTGAAGATATGGGATTTGATATCCTTTATGATTGATGCTTCTTTCTTCTACGTGTGTTGCTTTATAAAGGTAATGGTTTGGTTTGTTTTAAGGAGGAATTTTTTTTGGTACACAGAAGAGAAAGTATTAAGTCTTTCTTTTTGGGAAAAATAAAGTGAGCAGGCAGAGAAGAAAGAATTGATTTTTCTTTTGTTCTCAGCGGAGCTAAGTAGAGGGAGTTTTGATTGGTATTTTTGTGAAAACAAAAATTTTGGTGAGATTTTTGAGTGAAAAATAGTAGAAGAATTAATCTATTATTTTTCGGGTTCGAAAAGGAGCAAACATTTTTGAGACACAAAAAAGAATCGCAGCCCACACCTCGTTCTTCGTGCTGTGTTGACGGGTCATACACGAGAAAATTGCTGGGTCGTCTCAACGGTATCATTGCAGTCACACAGATCAAACCTACCAGATCTGTAAAGGTATAAAAAATTATTTTTTACATATTTTTATGTCTTTTCACGTATTTCTATCTACGTCGTTGTATCGGAATCCCCGGGACTCTAACAATAGAAAAGTGGGGGGAAATGAGGGTTGGAATTTTAATTGTTTTCGGATACGGTCCTGGGGTGTCACACCCCAATTTGGGAACGTGACCGGCCATGGATCATGGACCCTTGGCTCAAAGAACTAAGAAAGCCTAAACAATGCAATTAGATGATTACATGCAATAATTATTCAAATTTCCATGAATTTAAGCAATTAAAATCTATTCATATAAATGTGAGGAAAAATAGCCCATTATCTCAGCAATGTATCAGCCCATTATCTCAGCAATGTATCTCAACATCTCATAAATAATTATTAACTTTATACACATGCGAAAGCAATAATGAAAGAATGCATATCCTCGAGGTCGTCACACTGGATCCCCGAAACAGTCGAGTCCAACGCCAAGCTTCTCCTTTTAATATCCTGAAATGTTTAATATTACCACATCAGCAATGCTGATGAATGAAAACACGCATAGTAAGATACAGTTCTAAAACAGGGGATGTAAAATAGTTTTGTACAGTAACGTAATCATGGCATGATACATATACAGTAATAAAAAAATGGTGAAAACACAACCCAAAGTTTCTTTTGTTCAAAATATTTACCTTTTCCCTCGTGACTAAACAGTCACCAACAGTTGTTCAAAATATTTATATTTTTCCACAAAGATATATCAACAAAATAACCCGCGCATATAAGATATGCCAACATAAATACATCACATAAAAATGCCAACAGAAATCATGCATATAAGATATGCCAACAAGACATAATAATGTCAATAATAAAATAATAATGGACTGGCGATATGATCATCAATATATGAGTAAGGAAAACCATCAACAATAACCACAAAATGTCATAAATCATATACTCGAGGCAGCCTCGGTCCATTGGATCCAATCATCGAACTTAGAGTCACCCAGGATGGCGCCTGGTGTCTTCCCTAAGACGATCCAGTCTCAGGTCACCGGACTCCCCCGGGATATTCCTTTAACCGTTGAGCAACTAGAGTCAACACGGTTTCAACGGTCATGTTCCCTAGTTGGCTAGAGTCACCTCCGAAGAGGACCTATCCCCTGGACTTTCCACATGGTCCCCAAAATAAAGAAGTTACATGATCGCTCCATAATAGATGAGAAAACGTTTTTTCATATCTTAAAATATTTTTGCCATAATAGTGATAGAAGGAAAAGATTTACATCAGTATGAAAGTATTTGAAGACATACATAAAAGCATTTAAATAAAATGATTCTTATATATAATATAGCATAAAAATGTTTTAAAGCAGGTGAAATCTCTCTTTAAAATTATTTGGGGAAAATAAAATTTTTAATGAAAGATAAATAGCGAGTAACCACTCACCTGATGTCCGCTGATAAATTAAAATGAACTAGCAGGAAGAGTTACGTCAACCTGAATAATAAATTCACAACACAATGAATCACAAATAACGATAAGCGATCTAACAATCTAAACGATCCCTTACCCGTTACACTCTCTTTGTGACTTAATTTAATTTAATGCTCTTTATTAAATTAAATTACATTATTTTTTGAATTATTAAATTAATTACTAATTAATTTTGATTATTTTATTTAATTCCAATCTGACAAGGGTTAATCAAAATTAATTTTATTCCAACATATTTTTAAATGTTCGATAATATATATACATTGAGTAAATAATTATTAATTTACTGTAATATATTATTAATTTATGAATTTCTTATTTTAATTAAACATGTAATTAAGTTAACGTAATATGGATCGAATAATTAATTTATTATTTCTTATGATTATTATGTTAATTATTACTTACTATGTAGATATCTTATTATCATGCTATTAATGACATAATATTTTAATTATAATACTATAGTTAATAATTGGCTTACTAATATCAATAATTAACATTATGTTAATTTCTTAATACTATATAATTAATTATTAAATATTTAATAATTTAATAGTATTTTATTTAGTTACATAATATCTTTAGAACATGAAATCATTATATAATTTACTTTATATCTATACATGACAAAAACAGTTTACAAAAAAAAAAAATAAAACAGTTTATATACATGTAAACTAATCTGTATACATGTATATAAACAGATTATATGCATTGTTATCTGTTTATTATAAAACAGTTTTATTTGTATAAACTAACCCGTTTATTTTTATAAACTAATCTGATTATAACGGATTATAATCTGTTTATTCGTATAAACTAATCTGTTTATTTTTATATAATACATATTTGATAATTTATTATATAAACTAATCTGTTTATTATAAAACAGTTTATATACATGTATATAGTATATATATATATAATATGATCTGAATAAGTTGGATGTACATGTTTGGTTGTATTAAAAGAGATCAAGGATGGAAGTAATAAAATTATATGCTAAAAAAGCTCATTTGGGATGTCTGATCTCCTTGAACTTAATTACTGTCTCACCAAACATTCAGCCTTTGATTACCGATAATGATCTCCATAACTTGCGTATACAACTAATCTGTTATATGTTTTCTACAAAAGATAACAAGTTATATCATATTTCAATTAATATGCTTCAACGATATTATATATATAATCTGTTACATACAGTATATAATGTATAATCGGGTGTATATATATAATATATCATATGCATATATATATATATGTGTGTGTGTGTGCAGCAGAAAGAAAACAGGGGAGAGATGAAAAAGACGAATCGAAATCGACGAATCCGACGATGGAATATGGTGGTGGCGTGGTGGCGGTCCAACGACAGTGAGGCTGCTGGTTTGATTTTTAGAGAAGACGAAGTCTTGGGAGAGAGAGACGCTGGGAGGGGAAAGGGGGAGAAGGAGAAAAGAAGAGTTGCGGAAGGAAGAACGTGAGGGTAATAGGAAGCTGGGAGTGATAGATATAAGAGGAAAAGAAAACTAATCAATTAAGAAGGATAGGCTAAAATCCCTTCGAATCTTTCCAAAACTCTATCCTTTCCAAAGATTCGAATTTCTAACTTACCAAATTTTTAAAAGGTTAAATCCGGCTAGTAACTTACCTTTCCAAAACTGATTTTCCTTTAATAAAAGAATTTCTGTCACTTTTAGTTCTTTATTCATTTCTAAATTTGGATTTAATTCTTGAATTAAGTTTTTCCTGAATATTTGAATTTCTGATTCTTATTTCACGTTAACGAATTATTTTATTCTACAACAAAATGTTGGAATTAATTATTATCCCAATTATTCATATATTGATATATTTTAGTTAGATAATTTTATCATTTAATCATGTTTCAGTTAGTTAAATTAATATTAACCTAGTTAAATTCCCCTACTAATTATTTAAAAGAAAATTTCAGAATATCTAATTAATTTCGTCAATAGTTTGTTTGTCTATTTTAATTAGTTGAGTTATTATTTTATTTAGCTATGTTATTACTAAACTTAATAAATTTTTTACTTAATCATTTCAATTATTAATAATTAAAAAACAAAATTAAATTTTATCGGGTTTTACAGAGGTGTTCACCCAGGTGCACCAACCTGTCAGGCAGTTGCCTGACCCTTCCACTACGATGAGGCTCTTCTTGAGATTCCTGAGAAGGCATTGATAAATCTCACACTACTAGAAGGCATTGAGTTATTGGTTTCAGTTGATATTTTCTGTTGGGCATTTGGTGCATCTGTTTAACTTACTCTTTGGCTTGAAGTTCATAATATAACCATTTTTCAAGAGTTGGGCATTAGTGATAACAATGACCTTCTAGTTCTTAGGATCATAAAATAAACTTCCCTTAGTGCCTTTATGGTAACCCACAAAGAGATAGACATCTGTCCTAGATTCCAATTTCGTTGGTTCCTTTTTCAGTACGTGTGCTGGACAACCACAAATTCGAACATGTCCCAGACTGGACATGCACCCATTCTATAGTTCTGTGGGAGTTGAAAGGAACTGACTCAGATGGAATTGGGTTCAACAAATATATTGTCGTCTCTAATGCAAAACTCCAAAACGAATCTGATAAATCTGAATAACTCATCATGGAACTAATCATATCCAAAAGAGTCTTGTTCTTTATTTTTAAATGATTTCAATTACAATTATTCAATTCAGTATTAAACAGTGTCGGTAGAATATATTTGATAATATACGTATTATTTACCAATGTACCATAATAGATATAAGAATTGTTAAATTTAATAGAAATTACTCTTATAATAATACGCTTATTACTACTAAAATCAAGAACAAATGTTCCTACTACTACTATTGTTGCCTTATTTGAGTCACCCATAAACAAAAATATTTTTCCATTACTAAGTTGTCTAGTTACGTGGAACCCTTGCAAATAATTGCAAAAATGATTAGTGGCTCCTGAATCTACACACCAGGTTCTCATAGATTCTATCACATAATATGTTTCAACTGTGAATGAAGAATTGTTAGTTTGTTCATTGTCATGCTTAGCTAAGAATACCGAACAATGCTTCTTTCAATGTCCTGGCTTATGACAAGAATAGCACTTGCCTTCCGGCTGCTTTTCTGCCCATTGAGTATTCTCTTTAGTTTTAACAATCGTATATTTTTTCTGAATTTTTCCTTTCTTCTTCTTCTTCCTTTTCGGGTCAGAAGTCAAGGATTCTTTAGCTACACTCACCGCAGACTAGTAAACCCGGACTTTCCTTTCGGGTGTGCTCTCTACCGGCTCTGTTGGATACAGTTTTGTTAAAAAAAAATTAAAATCCTCTCCCTTGAGGACAATATCAAGATTCTTTTTCCAGTCAAGAAAAAATTGATCCAGTTAGTTTTTCCTTTAATATCGAAGTGAGAGAATTGAAAGAACTGCCCATTATATATGAAAAAAAATATGCATTCAATTAGATTTTGTGAGAAAATTTGTTTGAATTAATTTTAAATTGACTTTACTCGTCCTTCAATTAAAAATAAGTTCTTTCAATTGATCTAATTTTCTTAGAATTCGATTTCTTGTTGGGAACTTATGTTATTCACTTGAAATTAGATGGACCATATCTTTTAATTTTATTATTTGAACAGTTCAGGAAATCACTATTCAAAAAATATTAAATAACCAACACCTATGGTCATATAAATAATAACAATGACTTTGATGGGAAATATATTATTAATTATATGTGAAATGTATACAATTAATTTATTCTCAAAATTAAAACTTGCTCGTAATGAATCTCCCTGTTGGGGGATCGCTCATACTTATTATTTAATTAAGATAATTATCACTTAAGAGTTTTATTCCTAGTGATATCTATAATTAAAACTCTCTATTGGGGAGGTGAATTAATTATATTACACATAAAATACTAATGGAGGTCGTGGGGTTTAATTAAGATCCCCTCACTCACTTAATATTTAAATTGAGGTACAAAAAATATATTATTTTTAAAAAGTAACTCAAAAAGAAATAATTTAATTTTCTATGCAAAAATTAAATTTTTGATTTTTTTTTTAATTATTCAAAATAAAATAAATTATTTAAATTAAAATAATTTAGAAATTAAAATTATTTCAAGCAACAAATTAGAATTCCTCTTTTAATTAATTTTGAAAAACAACTATGAAAAGTAAATTTTTCCATAATAAAATGTTATTTAGAGTCTGGTCTTTTTAATCCATGTCCATATTTAAGGGGTTCTAAACATGAAACAAATAAAAACAAAAGACGCACTTATATTGGAAATTAAAAATTAATTCCTCCCATTTATGAGCCCTACCAAACAGGGCCTTAGCCGTTTTAGGGTTTGTAAAAACCACGATCTCTTAGGGTTTTCACCCAATCACAACCGTCACCTCCTTTCTTTCCAAAAGCTTCAACAATTAGGGTTTCCCTTCTCACATCCATCAGGAGCCGCCAATGGGATTTGTAGCACTACATCTCACGCAGCAGCCACTGCTGCTGTCCCACTGGCTGTCAGCCTTCCCTTGCCATGCACCTATGCCTGCACCACTACCATGAGCTATTCCTCATCCAGTGGTGCACGTTGTTCTCTTCTACCGCGCCGCACGGCTAGTGGTCGCGCCTTGTGCCTCCCCTCACCTTCGTGCTGTCCTCCTCCTCTGCGCTTGCCACTGCTTCGACTGGCTCTGCATCGCGTGATGGCTGCTCCTCTACAGCTTGAACTAGTGCCTTCTTCTTCCTCTATTGCAGGCTTCCATTACTTGCTCTGCCTCCATAACCAATATATATGTTGCAGCAACTAAACTTATGTGTGCTGCTTGCAATGGATGACTATTTTAATAGGGCAGAAGAACGAGAAAGCAACAGATTTGCTGCGATGTGCCACTAGTCTAGTGCATGCGCTCTGCACTGCCCAGCGCGTTAGCCTTCGCTGTCATCCTTCACAGGTTGCAACTACAATGGATGCCTTCTTCTTTGTTCTTGTTGATTCGATTACATAATTTTTTTAAAAATATTAGAATATCACAACTCTCAAAATAAAATTAATTATTTTACAAACAACTGCGATCCAAACCATCGCAGGATCCGAATCAAAAATATAAAAATAGGCCATAAACGAAGAAATTAATGAAACCATCCTGCATCACAACGGTTAATCCTAAATCTAACATACATGTAGATCGATTACTGGATTAATGTTGAACAACATGTAATCCGTATTAAAATCTAATCACAACCTTTGGCTCTGATACCAATTATTGGATTCTGCAGAAAAGCGGTTACGGATCTTAGATTAGATCATTAGTACAGATTAATTTTAAATTACTTAGAGTTCAGAAATTTACCTGTTGATTTTGGTAAGTTTGAATTAGAACTACAACTCTTCGAATCTTCTACTATATGATCTGATTGCCTAATCAGTAGAAACCTGGTGGGTGGTCACCAAAACTGACCGCCGCCTCTCCTCTCTTTTTTCTGATATCTCAAACCCAAACTCTAATTATGAAAATATGAGTTTAAGTCACATATTTATAGATCAAGTCAAGTGAGGAGAGGGACCTAATCTGCAACTATAGACTATACTGGGAACCCAAGGATAATAATTAAATTGACTGTTTACGAAATTACATATCAACACCCTGTGATATATTTTTAATTTTTTTAATTATAATTAATGACACTAAATAATTAAAACTGGACTCAAACTTAATTATCTTAGATCATTGCGATAATAATCCTTCTTTGCGGAGTTATATAGCAAATAATATATTTTTTCTTGTTAAGTTTCTAATACCCGCTTAGTAAAAATTTAATTACTAATAATTTAATTTTACTAACATCTACAATTCTTGATTATCAAATTTAAATTATTTGATACACTACCGAATTAAATTAATAATTCACTGATCAGGTTTACTGCTAACAAGAAAACTTATGAATTTATTAAGGGAGTATTACAATTCAGAAGTATTATTGACACGGATTCCTCCAAAATATAACACTGATCATATTCTAATATTTATTTACCAAATTACAGGCTTTATTGAAATAATAAGATTTAATCTCACCCATAAGTAATTTAAAGTAATAAAATATTAAAACACGTTCGCATTCAATATTTCTCGGGATTAAGAATCTATAAGCTCTCGAGCAAACCGTGAAATTGTATAAGTCCAATCATGTCAGTATATGAATTTTAATTTCACATTTGGTCCTGTTCAATACATTGCTGGTGTACCAAACACAATCTTCCTTGAATTATCAAACAAATTCTTGTGATTAAGATATTTACTGAGATTGTGTTTGCAGATACCGGTAGAATTTCAACCATATCTAGGTTGCGAACTAATATAATTATACAAGAACTGAGTTTCTGATCTTCTGTAAGTAAACCAATATCTACTTATATAAATTTTTACTGTGTATAATTACCAAAATTCTGCATATTAATTATAAATAATTAATAATGTATTTTGTACAAACGCAGATATAAATGGGTTAAGACAATCCAAATATTATTAAGAAATATTATAGAATGTTTGACGCTGGTTTAAATCAAAACACCAACATGTCTCATACCCATAAAGGGCAAAGCCATAAAGCCTATGTCACACGAGCCGGAGCAAACCTTGGCACAGTGAAACGAAAAATCATCATTCATTCATGCAATATAATTTATCATGTTCTCATCAAACTTCATCATAAAACAAGCTCCACGTTTGAGTGAACCAAATATCAACTTAATTGTCAACAAGAGAACTTTCTTTGAAAAAACATTCATGAGTTCATTCATCAAGCATGTTATCAAAATATTTTAAGATTATAAATATTTATCACATTTCATTATAATATAACTAGCCACTCTCACCTGATCTTAACGTTACAAGGTCGACCTCTTTTAATCCCGATGCATCGCTCCTCCGTCCACTGTTACCCCTACGGAACATAGGTTTCATAACCATCCATGAATAAAAATTAACTTATCTCTCATATGTATTTATGTATGAGTGTTTTTTGTTCCGTAATATCGCTTAGATGAACTTAAGATGACTCATGCCTTTAGGATTGGAACCTTTTTCCTCATTGGTTCCTAAGACCCAACCTCTTACCTCCTTGGTCTAAAGGACCAATTGATTTTTTTATTACCTGAATAATATTATTTTATATGTTAATCATTCACTAGATTGGTAAGAGATCAAATCTTTAATCTTAAGCACTTACTTCCTCTTGGAACATCATTTCTCTTATTTAAAATTTATGATTTTGTCCCACCCTTCGTAAAATTATTTAAAAATAACAAACCTTTATGAAACATTCTGAAAACATTAGAGAGGATATATATAGATGTTATCTCAGTTTTTCATAAAGAAACCAAAGCTTAAATGTCAACAGAAGGTGGCTTAGAAATTTGAGGGACGCAGATTGTCTTAAAACGACACTGATTTGGAGAATCTTATTTTCTTAAAATCCGTCAAATGAAAATAAAGTTTATAAACTTTGGATAAAACTAGACCCATATACCTTTATTTTTATTTTTGGCTCATCTCTTGGGAATGTTTTCAGCATTTACTGAAATTCTTCAAAGTGGACTATTTTTTTGCAATTCTGAGGCAAAATGTTCAAAAATGGTATATGGGTTCTAAAATATATTTTTTGGTCTAACCAAAAATAAAAAATGCTCATGACATGATAAAATAATTTTTTCCAAAATAGGTTTTTATTTAGGATTTTTTTGCGTAGCACAAAAATTTCTAGATGAGACTTTAAGCCACTGTTTTACATTTTTTCAAGAGGTCTCTTACTTATATTCTCTCTCTACCCTCTTACTCATGCAAGCATTACTTTTACCCATAGGCCTCAACTCTTTACATCAATATGATCTCAAATCATGAAAGTTCTTCTTCTTAGATTTGAGTTCCTTCATTGTGTCTTTTCATGGTCTTATATTCTTTTGTTTTGAAGAGGGATAGAGGTGTGACATGATTTATGTTCTTGAAAGTGAGCTAAGAAGCTACTTACTTCATGATTCTTTGATTGTAGGTTGGAGATCCTAGTTTCAAGTTCCTTTTTTTCTTCTTTCTGCTTTCTTCCTTTCCTTTCGTTCCTTCCTCTCTTTCTCCCTTCCAGTCTCTTCCTATCCACCGAAATAATAACTGTGGAAGAGACTTATGTTTGTAAAATAAAATAATGTGGGAGAATATCCTTATTTATAGACAAATTTATGCCTGTGAAAAAACCAAAATACTATTCATTTAGTTAGAATTTTGTTTCATTCCAACTAATCTATCTTCAATTAGGGTTTAGTTCTACCAATTTGGTTGTGTTCTAGACATGGTTAGGGTTCTCAAATGGAGTCATCATGAGCTCCCAAAATCCTTTGGAAGATCAATCTTCCAATGTCTTTTCACAAGACTTTTGCATTTTAATTTTATTTTTATTTACTTTTAGTCACATCATGCCTCTCTCTTCGCATGAGGTCTTCCATGAATAGGTGTGCATATATATATATAGATATATATATATATATACATGTGCTTATGTCGAAGAATAAAATCTATTTTCATAAACAAAGCATATGTCATCCCATCATTTCATTTCATTTCATGTCTTTTTTTTAACAACTTAAAATGTCACATCACTGCCCCTCTCGGGGGGGAGCTGGCCATGGATTTTATATATATATATATATATATTTTAATTATGTTATAAATTCAAGAGAATACAAATTTGTTTTGGACCTAAATAAATCATTGGTCAAGTTTTCCACTTTTGGGCCTATGTTTGTTTTGGACTCAATAACTAAATTTATTGGGCCTAATGTTGAAATATTGTGCCTAAATATTTATATATATTAGACCCTCATTATATTTGGCCCAAAACTTTAACTCATTTCCTTTTGGGCTTTTCATACTTTTGGGCCTCATTTAGCATATCTCTATTCAACAAAATTAAATAATCAGCATCTTTCGTCATATAAATAATAGCAGTGACTCCAGTGGAAAGCTTAATATTAATTATATCTGAAGTGTATATTATTAGTTTATTCTCAAAATTAAAATTTGCTCGTAATGAACCTCCCCGTTGGGGGATCGCGCATATGTACTATTTAATTAAGAGAATTAACACTTGCGAGTGTTAACCCTACTAATATCCGTAATTAAAACTCTCTGTTGCTGATGTGAATTAATTAAATCACACAAAAAATACTAATGGAGGTCGTGGAGTTCAATTAAAATCCCTCACCCACTTAATATTTAAATTGAGGTACAAACAATCTTTTTAGTTTTAAAAAGTAATTCAAAAGGGAATAATTTAATTTTCTATGCAAAAATTAATTTTTTGATTTCTTTTTTTAAATTATCCAAAATAAAATAAATTATTTAAATTAAAATAATTTAGAAATCAAAATTAATTCAAGTAACAAATTAAAATCCCTCTTTTAATTAATTTTGAAAAACAATTATGAAAAATAAATTTTTCCATAAAAAATGTTTTTTAGAGTTTGGTCTTTTTAAACCATGTTGTCCATGTTTAAGGGTTTCTAAACACACAACAAATAAAAACTATACACGCAGTTCTATAGGAAATTAAAAATTAATTCCTCCCATTTATTACCCTTGCCAAACAGGGCCTTAGCCCTTTTAGGGTTTGCAAAAAGCAGCATATCTGAGGGTTTTCACCCAATCACAACCGGAACCTCTTTTCTTCTCAAAGTCTTCAGCAATTAGGGTTTCCCTTCTCACATCCATCAGCTGCGGCAAATGGATTTTGTAGCACCAGCTCTCACGCAACAGCCACTGCTGCTGTCCCGCAGCACCCGCTAGCCGCTGGCCACGGCTGCCGCTATTGGCCTTCCTGTGCCTGCACCGCTTCTATGAGTTATTCCTCCTCTGCACCTGTGTCATCCAGTGTTGCACGTTGTTCTCTACCACTGCGTCGCGCGGCTAGTGGTCGCGCCCTGCGCCTCCCGTCGCCTTCGTGTTGTTCTCCTCCTATGGGATTACCTCTGTTTCGCGCTGGCTCTGCATCGTGCGATGGCTGCTCCTTTACAGCTTGAACCAACGCCTTCTTCTTCCTCTATTGTTTGCTTCCATTACTTGCTCTGCCTCCATAATTGATATATATATATATATATATATATATATATGTTGTAGTAGTAGAACTTTTGTGCGCTACTAGCAACTGAGAACTATGCCAATAGGGCAGAAGAACGAGGCAAAAAAATGAGGAAGTAACAGATCTACTGCGATGCGTCACTAGTCCAGTGCATGCTCCATATACTGCCCAACGTGCTGGCCTTCACTGTATTCCTTCACAGCTTGCAACAACAATGGATGCCTTATTCTTTGTTCTTGTAGATCCGATTACATAATTTTTTAAAAAAATTTAGAATATCACAACTATCAAAATAAAATTAATTATTGTACAAACAACTACTATCTAAATTTGTCACGCCTCAAAAATGGGAAATGTGACCGGTCATAGTTTATGAGTCTTGGCCCAACAAACCAAGAAAGTATTAATCAAAGATTAGCTAACTATATGTTAAAACAATATTAATTTTCATGAATTAAATAATAATATCCAAACTTGACATAAATGGGTCAAACAGCCCAATATCTCATCACAATGATATCATAGTACCAATGATAAATGTACTAAATAAATACGGAATAAAATAATAATATGTTATAGAGGTCACAAGATTTGGATCCCCGCAGCAGTCCATCAACACGATCTCATCTCACAAGCTACCTGAAAATATTATGGGACAACATGAGTATAAACTGGTAAAAGAAATCATAGTTAGTACAATACAGTTCAAAAATGGAGAATTCAAATAGTTTGTATAGATAATCATAACATTGCATTTCATATAAAGTAATATAAGAAAGGTAAACATAATCCATCAATTCATTTCATTTCATCTCATTTTCTTTTCATTTCATTTTATTTCCTTCTCCTTTTGAAAATACATATATTTTCCCTTTTAAAACATAAAAATGGACGTTAGAATTGTCCTCCAATAATATCTCTATTAGTGTCATCATATAATAAATGATAAAACGACATGCTCATACAAGAGTGGGAATAATCAATATCTCAAGCAACAAGAATATCCTGTGCATACAAGTATCAATGCCGCATCATAACTCGGGACCTCTTGGCCCTATGATCTAATATCAAAAATAGAGTCACCCAGGTTGGCGCCTGAATTTGTTCCATACAAAATTGCAGTTAAGGTCATCGGATACACCCAGGCTATCCCTTAACCGTTGAGTAAACTAGGGTCAATACGAAATTCAAACCGGTTCTGCTCCCTAGCAGGCCAAAGTCATCTTCGTAGAGAACTTTCCCTTAGACTTTGTTCATATTTCAAGAATCCTATCTCATGATCGCATCATATATAATAAAGAATGACTTCTTTTTAGTATCTTTAAATTAGTTATGCCATGGTTTTAAAGAAGACTATATCATAAATTTTGTGTAAAGCATTAAAATGTATATATTTTTCCTTGAAACATTTATGTAAAGGGTTTGCATATGAAAGCATAAGTAAAAATATTTATGTAAAGAGTTTGCATAATAAAGCTTAATGGAAAACATTTAAAGTAGGTATAACAAGTTTTGGGGAATAAGGGGATTTATTTTGAAAGATATATAGCAAGAATCCACTCACCTCAACTCCAAGCTAATATCTAATGAACAATGGATGCGATAAACCTCAACCTGATATAATACAAATATTTAAAACATTAAACGAGGCTAAAAACTACATAGAACTACCAAACGGTCATTTAACCTATTTAATAATTCCCATGTGTGTTTCTGGTGTTAAATTAACCTTCAATTAATTTAATTTATCCTTTAAACTGATGCCCAAATGGGGCCTAAGTATTTAGAATTAATTTTAGAACTTTTGTTCAATTTACTCAGACATTGAGTCGACACAGGTGGCTCCTGGGTCGACCGAAAACACGTTCAAGGCATGAGTGAGTCGACACCACAGGGTTGTATGTCGACTCAAGGTGGTAGGTGGTCATGGCATACACTGTAAGTCGACACCCAGAGGGTGTAAGTCGACCCAAGCCTTCAGGTGGTCATGAGTCGACACCACAGAGGCTGTGGGTCGACTCAAAGTGGTCTGTCATGGTTTTAAAAGATAGTTGATTGACTCATGGGGTCAGTGAGTCGACCTAAGGTGGTCTCAGGCCTCGAAGGGTCGAGGTAAAGAGGGCTGATGTTGACCCTAGGTTGCAATGGTCTCTGTGAGTCGACCCAAATGGGGTATGAGTCGACTCATATAGCATACATATGCACTGTGAGTGGACTCATGAAGCTGGTGAGTCAACCCAAAGGTTCAAAGGTCTCGGCATGGTCACGTGAGTCGACCTATGGGGCTCGTGAGTCGACACAAGGTAACACAGACACCATAAGTCGACTTAAGAAGGTCATGAATTGACCCAAAAGCACGGGGGTCACGGTTTACGTTGCTTGTGTCACGCCCCATTTTGGGAAATGTGACCGGCCATGGTTCATGGGTCTGTGGCCCAACAAACTAAGAAAGCCTTAACAAAATAAGCTACTGTTTGCTTAATTAAGATTCCATTCAATGTATTTAAATATTCTATTTTATTACAACTGGGTCAACAGCCCATAATCCAATAAAGATGTCAAACATATCAATGATCTATATAACATGA
>JAUTBS010453108.1:0-23193 GCA_032361285.1 Aequorea victoria | reverse complement strand
GTTGTGAATGTTGTTAAGTATGTTGGGTTGAGTACCCATCATCAGGTCCCGTGCCCGGTGCTTGGGGCGGGGCTTGATAGTATTTCACAATAATATTTCATGATACTTTTTATTTGATTTCATAATACTTATCTTTCCACTTATCATTATACAATTCATAATACCTTTCATTGTGATTTTCATAACACTTTATGTATTTCGCAATACTTTTCATTACATAGGATACTCAAGCTTGTAAGAACAATTGGTGTTAAACCTTTCTATAACTCCTTTCATTTCATCGGCTATTCAAGATGATATTAAGTCTTTTCATAACACTTTTCATTATGTTTCTCATAACAACTTTCTTAACAATTTTAATCATACTCTCCCTTACAGTTTTCTTTACACTTTTCCTTCTTAAGTTCAATTTAAAAAACTATGGGTTTTATTGTAAGTACGTACAAGTAATCCATTTATCAGAAAAATAGTTCTACCATGATTTTTCAAGAAAACTATTTAACACTATTTAAAACATTCAAACATTCTTTTCAAGTTTTGGGGGTATGGGGAGTTTAATGAAAGATACGTAGCATGAGAGCCACTCACCTGATATCCATGCTAATCTCTAATGAAAAGTAAGGCAATCTATGACAACCTGATTATAATACAATACTTTTAATCATTAAAGGAAACTAATAAACTAGTTAAAGCTACCAAACGGTCTCTTAACCCATCTTATATTTTCCAATGCTTGTTTCTAGTATTAAATTTATCTTTAATTAATTTAGTTCATCTTTTAAACTGATGCCCAAACAGAGTCTAAGCGTTAGAATTAATTCTAAAATATTTTTCAAGTTTTCAGGTCTATGAGTCGACCCAGAGGGGGCTTGCGTCGACCCATGGGAAAAAAAGGGCGACTGGGTTGACACAAAGGGGACTTGTGTCGACCCAAACGGGATTCCAGGCAAGAATGGGTCGACCTTGAGAAGTCATGGGTCGACCCAACGGCGAAGAAGCTCAAAGGTGAGCTCTCTGCGCATTTCCATCCGGACTCTGGTACATTCCGTCCGGACGGAAAATTCCTGCTTCGACAGAAAGGGCCTTTTTGGTGCAAAAGTGTCGACTCAACCATCCAAGGGCCTTTTTCTTCATTAATCATTACCAATGATGTTTTATCATGTTTTAGAACGATTTAAACATATTTTAGTGGTCGATTACACATTACTTTGATGCATTGATCTTCTGATATAAAATATCACTGTTACACATATATATCTCTATATATATATATATATCTTCTGGTCTTTGATTCTCTTGATCTAAACATGATTTAATTATATTTATTAACATGTTTGGGTAATTCGATTAACCACTAAACTATAATCTAAAATTTGATAATATATATATGTATATATATATTCTTTACTGCTTTTGAAAAACCAAAACAGGGGATACAGAAGACTTACATGTTAATCACAGTAACGTGATAGTAAGGCCGATGAGATTGTGGACGGCGGCGGCGTCACACGATGGTGGTGGTGGTGCTGGTCTGTGATGGTGGAGCACGGGTGATGAGTGATGTGGTGGTTTCGGTGGTGATAGTGGACTGTGGCAGAGAGAAGGAGAACTGGGAGAGGAAGAGCATTCTGAGGAATTGGTGAGGGAGAGGGCCTCATTTCTATAGGGAGAGGGGAGCTGATTTGGTGGGATAAGATCCCACAAATTTCTCCAACAAGGTTTATCTTTCCAAACAAAATTTCTTCCTTTAAGGAAGAATAATATAGATCTTCCAATTTCAATTGTTATCCTGCCACCACTGTCACACAACTGAATTTTCAGTTCTTTTCTTTATTTTTTTTATTTCTTCTTTCTTTAATTAGATGTTGCCCAAATTTATTTTATTCTACTAACCTTTTAAAGTTTTATTATTGATTTAAATTTAAGAAATTTTTATACCTATTTGGTAATTCAATTATTTCTTTTTATTAAATCAATATTAACGTATTAAATTTTATTAATCGAAAGTTTTCATTATTATTTATTAGTTTAATTCATTATCTCTTTATTAGTTTGTTTATTTTAATTAATTAATTACATTATTTTATTAATAATTAGTTTTTTAAAAAAATTAAAGTTTTACCGGGTTTTACAGTGCGGGTAATGAAACCCGACTTAAACAGAAAAAGATACATGGAGCCTCAGCTCGACGATAAAGGAACTCGGGATTTCTTCTAAAAATCCTGAGCGAGGGAAACAAAGAGTGCAAATGATAAAACTTGGCTTAAACAAAAAAAGGAGGTCGAGATTTTGGATCTCTAGGTCTAAGAGGAGGTCGCGGGAAAAGAACCCGGCTTAGAAAAGCATTTGGATTGCCTCAACGCCTCAGGATTCTCAAAGATCCCAGAGAGGGAAAATAGAAAAGGGTGCGGGAGAAGCCCGGCTTATCTGATGAGATGCTAGAACTCAAATGGAAAAATGGTGCGAGCACAACTCGGCTTATCCGTCGAGATTCTTAATCTCGAGCGGCAAAAGGGTGCGACCAAAGATCGACTTATCCGTCAAAATTTTGGATCTCGAGTGGCAAAAGTGTGCGAGAACAACTCGGCTTATCCGTCGAGACTTCTGTCTTTGAGGCCATAAATAAAAGAAAGGGTGCGAGAGGAACCCGGCTTATCCATCGAGACTTTCATCTCTACAGCAAAAACAAAATAAAGGTGCGAGAGGAGCCCGACTTATCCATTGAGACTCTGAATCTCTACAACCAGAAGAAGAAATAAAGGTGCGAGAGGAGTCCGGCTTATCCGTTGAGACTTTTCTCTCTACGGCAAGAAACAAAAGAAAGGGTGTGAAAGGAGCCCGGCTTATCCATCGAGATTTTGAATCTCTACGGAAAGAAACAAAATAAAGGTGCGAGAGGAGCCCAGCTTATCCGTCGAGACTCTGAATCTCTACAGCCAGAAAAAGATAAAGGTGCGAGAGGAGACCAGCTTATTCGTCGAGACTTTTATCTCTACGGCAAGAAGCAAAATAAAGGGTGCGAGAGGAGCCCAGCTTATCCGTCGAGACTTTGAATCTCTACGGTAAGGAGAAAAAAATAATGGGGGGTGTGAGAGAAGCCAGTCTTATCCGATGAAATTTTCATCTCAAACGGCAAAAAAGGTGCGGGAGGAGCCCGACTTATCCGTCGATATTTTTCTCTCTACGCCTAAAAACAAAAGAAAGGGTGCGAGAGGAGCCCGTCTTATCTGTCGAGACTCTGAATCTCTACGGAAAGAAAAAAAGGGTGAGGATGAGGGAGAAGCCCAACCTATCCGTAGAGATGCTAGACCTCAAATAGAAAAGGGGGTGCGAGAGAAGCCCGGCTTATTCGCCGAGATTCTAGATCTCGAGCGGCAAAAGTGGGTGCGAGCACAGCTCGGCTTATCCACCGAGAATTTTCTCTCTACGACCAGAAATAAAAGAAAGGGTGTGAGAGGAGCCCGACTTATCTATGGATACTCTGAATATCTACGGTAAGAGAAAAAGGGAGAGGGTGAGGGAGAAGCCTGACTTATCCGTGGAGATACTAGATCTCAAACGAAAAAGGGGATGCAGGAGAAGCCTGACTTATCCGTGGAGATTTTAGATCTCAGACGGCAAAGGGTGCAGGAGAAGCCCGGCTTATCCATCAAGATTCTGGATCTCAAGCGGCAAAGGGGTGCGAGCACGTCTCAGCTTATCCGTTGAGATTTTGGATCTCAAGGGCAAAGGGGAGGATTATCATTGGGAAGCATCGAGCTACAGCTCGATGATAAAGAAACTAGGGATTTTCTTAGAAAATTCTGGGCGAAAGACATAAAGGGGAAGAGCGCAGGACCAAACTAAGAAATAGGTTAGGCCCCGGCCCAATGACCACAAGACTCGGGATGACCAACGTAGGGTCTCGAAAAAAAAATGCATGGGTTGAGGAAACCTGGCTCTAACAAGAAGAAAAGAGGTCGGGCTAACAGCCCAACGACTACAAAGGTTTGGGACAACCTCAGAGGGTCCCAGAAAAAGAAAAAGGTACGGGTTGATGAGGCCCAATCCTAGACGAAAAAAGGAGAATTTGGGCTCAAATCCCAACGACTACAAGGTTCAGGACAACGTCGGAGGGTCCTAGGAAAGAGAAAGCGGCACGGTTTGATGAAACGTGACTCGAGAGAAAAGACAAAGGTTAGGCAACTGCCTAACGGCATCAAACGTGTGATGACCTTGGAGGGTCCCAGGAAAAAGAAAGGGGCACGGGCTGATGAAACCCAACTCGAAAGAAAAGGCAAAGGTTAGGCAACGACCTAAAGATGTCAAAACACGGGATAACCTCGGAGGGTCCTAGGAAAGAGAAAGAGGCACGTGTTGATGAAACCTAGCTCGAAAGGAAAAGACAAAGGTTAGGCAACGGGCAAACAATGTCAAAATACGGGATGACCTTAGAGGGTCCCAGGAAAGAGAAAGAGGCATGGGTTGATGAAACCTAGCTTAAAAGAAAAATACAAAGGTTAGGCAACAGCCTAACGGCGTCAAAATACGGGATGACCTCGAAGGGTCCTAGAAAGGAGAAATAGGCACGGGCTGATGAAACATGCCTTGAAATAAAAAGACAAAGGTTAGGCAGTGGCCTAATGACGTCAAAACACGGGATGACCTCTGAAGGTCCCAGGAAAGAGAAAGAGGCACAAATTGATGAAACCTAGCTCGAAAGAAAAGACAAAGGTTAGGTAACAGCCAAACGGCGTCAATGCACAGGACGACCTCAGAGGGTCACGGGAAAGGGAAAGAGAAAGAGGCATGGGTTGATGAAACCTGGCTCGAAAGAAAAGATAGGTTAGGCAACAGCCTAACGGAGTCAACATACGGGATGACCTTGGAGGGTCCCGGGAAAGAGAATGAGGCACGGATTGATGAAACCCATCTCAAAAGAAAATATAATGGTTAGGCAGTGGCCTAACGGCATCAAAACATGGGACAACCTCGGAGGGTCCCAGGAAAGAGAAAAGAGGCACGGGTTGATGAAACCCAGTTCGAAAGAAAATGACAAAGGTTAGGCAACGACCTAACAGTGTCAAAACACGGGATGACCTCGGAAGGTCCCAGGAAAGAGAAAAGAGGCACGGGTTGATGAAACCCAGCTCGAAAGAAAAAAACAAAGGTTAGGTAACGATCTAATGACGTCAAAAGACGGGACAACCTCAGAGGATCCCGGGAAATAGAAAAGACGTCTGAATTGGTGAAACCCAGCTCAAAAGAAAAGAGCTACTCTAATCAATCAAAAATATTCATAAAAGAAAAACACAACCTAAAAGGGTGTTTATCGTAAAGGAAAAGTTCTAAGCAGACTAAATGCAATAAAAAATGCTGGGTAGTCCAGTAATTGGGTACTTTCTGAATAGAGTCAATAATATACCTCCCCGACCAAGTAGTACCTGACCAGGTTAAATAATACGCAATAACCTTTTTTCCGTATCCAAAAAGGCATACGACCAGAAGGCTTGCCTACTTCCCCCACATAGCCCTGAGACAGTAAACCACCGAGGTGAATAGCACGCAAGCATTTGACTGATTTTATTTTCTCCTTTCTTCTTTTATTTTTGAAAAGTAACCAATAAAAATTGTAAGAAAGAAGATGGAAAATAATGCAATGCAATGGTAATACTAATCATAAATTTAAGACAAGAACATTTGAAATGTTTTTTGAGTTTAGCTCGCTTTCTTAAAGATCCCGAGCAGAGTCCTCACTGTGAGGAACCCTCTCAAAAAATTCGTAGCCCTCATTCCTTTTTTTAAATGAAAAATGTCCTCGTTCCTTTTTACTATTTTTGAAAGGAAAAAGCAGGGTTTTATGTTTTAAAAAGAGAGCCCCCCAAATGCGTCCGTGTTAAAGGCGGAAAAATTGGAATCGCCACTTGCTTTTTAATGGAAAACCAAGAAAACAAAACTTTCAAGGAACTAGTCCATCGTTACCAGAGATAATAGTTCGAGAGCTAGGGTATGAAAGGGGAAGGTGTTAGGCACCCCTCTCCCCCAGTCTGATGATCGGCCTCTACTTAACAGTTTCTTTTATTTTTGTCTTAAATTTATCAAAAATAACATATACAGAATGGGGGTTGAAGAAAGATCATACAAAAGAAAACAAGAAAATAAAATTCAACCTAAAACTAAGGTTTTTTATGCATACTTATACTTAATTGCATGTGAAATGGGAAATGAAAACATATCAATGCAGTTTATACATAGAAAAACATATTGTTTAGATATAAAAGATGCAGAAAAACTACTGGAAAAGCTACTGGATTTAACAGAGGTGGCGCACGCCACCTCCTCACCTGGCGTACGCTATCTAGACATGGCGTGCACCACTTTGGGACACTCTGGCAGTGGCGCGCGTCACTATAGAAGACTGATCTCGACAATGGGAGGTCCAAAAGAGGCTACTGTTTTGAGAAAATAGTGTATTTTTTGTGCAAAAGTGTTTTTATACGAGAAATAAAACAAAAAGATAGCAATTCACATAGAATTTTTAACACATAGTCTAAATCCTATATTTCATGCCTTTTCTTCAAACTTAAGAAAAACTAGGAAAAGGAAATCTATCATGCTTTTCTAAGAAGAAGGATAAGATGCTTAAACAAAAAATGAAATGGAGTCGAGGAGAACAAGGCCAACGACCTCTTTCTCCCCTTTTACCGAATAGAAAGAAGTTAAGGTAAAAGAAAAGATGAGAAAGAGACCTTACCATATATTCCAGATGAAAAGTAAAGTTTTAAGCAGTTCAGCAGCCTCCTAAAAAATGACGCGTCCTATCACAAGGCCAATGACCTCTTTCTCCCCTTTTATCAAATAGAAAGAAGTTAAGGTAAAAGAAAAGATGAGAAAGAGACCTTACCGTATATTCCAGATGAGAAGTGAAGTTTTAAGCAGTTCAGTAGCCTCCTCAAAAATGACGCGTCCTATCTCAAGAAGCCCTCTGTGCAGTCTTTGAGTCCTCATAATCGATCTGGTGCAAGGGTTTTAGTTGTTTAATTAGTCCAATTTTAATTTCCAATCTCAGATTCAGTAGAGCTTTGGTAGGTAATTGATTAGGGATGTCGGGTTTAGAATTCTGCAGGGGTTTGGCACTTGTATATTTCAGGGTCAATTCAGCAGAACTTTACTGCTTATAGATTTAGGGATCAATTCGGCAGAAGTTTGGTGCTTATAGATTCAGGGGTCAATTTGGCAAAACTTTTGTGCTTATAGAATCAGGGGCAGAACTTTGGTGCTTATACATTCAGGGGTCTTTGAAACAGAGGGGGAAGGCCTCCTTTTATAGACTTTGGGCGAGGTAGTTTCCAAGAGGCAGAAGCTACTTCTCAAAGGTGGTGAGCGCCTGGTGAAGGTGGCGCGCGCCATGTTGGGTGGTAGCATAGGGCACCTTAACTTGGCGTGGCCAGGGGGTTTTAGAGGGAAGTGGCATGCGCCACTTGGAAGGTGGTGCGCGCCTGGTTGGGAGGCTGCACAAAGGGATTTTTGGTATTTTTAGGTGTTTTGGGGTGTTTTGGTGTATTTTGGAATATTTTTGGGTATTTCTTAGACTCTCGGACCTGCACGGAGTTTTTTTTAACGCGGCTTACGTATGCACTCATCATGGTATTTCATAAGTTGTTAGGTCTTTTAAATACTTTTAATCATTTAATTCATCATAGCCTATGCCGACCTTATTGGAAACACATCTTTGTTGTCCTCAAAGTTTGTTAAGATTTTCTTCGCCTTTTGTAAATTTTGTGACAATCCCTAATAGATCATTTGCTTTTAATTTCGATGATTCATTTTCTTTTTCTAGAACAGTTATTTCATCACTATGTGAAGATGTACCTTTTTAAAAAATTAATATTTCATTTAAAACTTTAATTTTTCAAGTTCTTTTGAAAGACTTATAACTTTCTTTTTTGGAATTCTGTTTTTTAATTCAATTTTTTCAAATTCACAATGTAGTTCATTAAAAGTATTTAGAAGTTTATCATAATCAAATGAGTTTGAGATTACCTCATCCTCACTGTCATCTTCTTCATTGGCTATGAGATAGAGATTCACAATCTTCTCATCGCTTGACGTTGATTCTTCTTCACTTTCGTTCGAGTCATCCCATGTGGCTTTCATTGCTCTCTTGTTGAATATTTTGGACTTCCTTTTTTTAGAAGAGGACAATCTGTCTTGAAGTATCCCGGTTTCTTACATTCGAAACATATAAGGGGGGTCCTTCTTCGTCGTGTCCTTCTTGCTTGATTTTCCTTTGTTGAAATCTTTTTTAAATGGTCTTCTTTTGAAGTTTCTTGACTTTTTAAGAAACTTGTTGAACTTTTGGCTAAGGAGCTCTATGTCGTCATTCTCATCATCGGAATTACTTGAGTCTTCTTTGTCAGATGACTCTTGTTGTGAACATTTTAGAGTCATTCATCTCCTTGCCTTTGGTTCCTCTTCTTCCAACCTTCCTTTCATGACAATCTCATGTGTCATCAATGACCCCATGAGTTCATCAAGATTGAACACATTGAGGTCTTTTGTTTCTTGAATTGCTATGAACTTTGCATCCTAACCTTTTGACAAATATCTAAAACAAATTCTCATATTTTCCACTTTAGTATATATTTTACTAAGAGATTTCAAAGAATTGATAATGTTAGTAAATCGAGTAAACATACTAGAGATATTTTCATTATCATGCATCTTAAATAGTTCATACTCATGCACAAGCATACTAATTTTAGAGTCTTTAACTTGGTTTGTGCCTTCATGAGTTATTTGAAATTTATCCCATATTTCTTTTTCCATTTCATATATTGATATTCTATTAAATTAATTTGAATCTAATGCATAGTATAGAAGATTCATTGCTCTAGAGTTTTGTTGCATTTCTCTAATATCATTTTCATTATGATTCATCTTTTATAATAGTTATTGATTCAGTCACTTTGACAGGTCTTTTAGGACCATACACAGTGATTTTCTATAGCTCATAATCTATGGCTTGTATGTATATTTTTTATTTTTACTTTTTAGTAGTTATAATTTGTTCCACTAAACAAAGGTGGTCTATTTGTGGATTGACACTCAAAAAGGGTGAGTCCAATAGAGGTTGACATAGGATCTTCTTTAAACTGCTAAGTCACAAATAAGAGACGAGGCTCTGATACCAATTGTTATTCAAATAATGATTTTAAAAAAATTTGTGTTTAAAAATTATTTAAACAACTAAAAGCAACCAAGAAAAATATGTATATATATAAGCACATTCAAACAAATAGAGATAGGAAGAGATATAGAGAGATAACATCGTCGATTTTATAGTGGTTCCACTATCCTAGCCTACGTTCACTCCTCAAGCTCCTCTTGAGGTTTTTTCACTATCGTCAAGAACTTACGGGTGTGCTCCAACCTTTTACAAAGAATCACCAAGCTCGTTCCAAGCCTCCAAACTTCTAGCACTTGTGATCTTCCCTTTGTGTGGTTTACCACAAGCAAAGAACAGTCAAAGGTGACTCACCTTTACTTTTACAATGATCTTGATCTTGTAGTAGTTTGATATACAAATAATAATCAGAAACTCTCTCATAAGAGTGGATGTTACAATAAGATCTCATAGTAGAAAAACTAAAAGCACTGATATTCTGTGGTGGCTAAGGTTTCTTTTAGATTGAACAGACTTTGAAAATGGAGCTTGTGATTGATCGTTGTCAATGATTTTTGGTGTTCTTTTGAATTCTCTTCTCTGTTCTGAATGATTAATGAACACTCCCTTATATAACTTCAAGCTCCAAACTTTCTGTTACAGGTCAAGTATTCCTTTTTGATATTCTGAAATCACAACTGTATATTACTTGATTCACACAGTGATTTTTGGTGATCTTGTCTTGGAATGATTGATAAGTATCTCCATATATAAAAATTATCTTCAATATAGCTGTTGTAAGTCAAATTATTCCTTTAAATGTTCTAAAAATCCAACTGTAACACGTGTGATTCGCGCAAAGAATTGCTGAAATCGTGCCCTTGGGTCAACTCACGTTGAGGCTGAGTCAACTCAATGTCCTAACAATTTGGATTTTTTTGCCCGTGGGTTGACTCATAATGATGTTGTCTCTGTTTATATTGCAGGTCTTCTTTCTGGGTCCACTCATAGAGGCTTCTGCCTTTGAGTTTCCATCTTGGGTTGACTGTGTTGCTTGCGTCTTAGCTCATGCTCGCCTTGAGTCGACTCACAATTGCTGCAGAGAGAGAGTCCCGAGAGGTATGTTCTTTGGGTCGACTCATGGATGGTGCAGAGGATAAGTCCAGAGAGGCATGCAGATTAGGTCGACTCACAAACTACTTAGGGTCGACTCATGATCGCCTTTAAGGTATTTTTTACAGGAGATGCCGAGAGCATGCATGTTTGGGTCGACTCATGCAGGACTTTGGGTCGACTCAAACCTTGAAATTTTCCTAAAAATTTTCTATCTTGATTTTAAGATAGTGCCTTGTTTGAAAATTGATTTAATGATTCTTATAATCATTTAATACTTGATTTTAACACCTGAAATAACTCTAAATCTTGTTAAATACAAGGTCAACCCCAATCACGAGTGTTAACCATGAATAATCTTTTAAAACCAATTGATCATAGATTGATTTATAAACATGTATCAATAGATATTCAAAACGATGTTGAATGATAGATTATTTTAACTAATTAGAGATTTGTTTGTTATCATTAAAACCAATGAACGATTCATTTACACCTTGGGGTTAACAGAACTCACATTGGCGTCGCTCTTTGAAAAAGGACCAGCTCTAATACATACAGAGGAGGACGTGGAGGTGATCGCCGTGTTGAGTAGCGATGAGCTAGTCAACTGATCCAACCTGATTGTAGATGAGGGCAGTGTTGCAATAAATAACTGGGCCTATGAATATAATATTTTGAATGTTGTAGATAGAGGGCCAAAGTCCAAGTCGGACTCGTCTACATCTATAGGCCCGAAGTCCAATGGTGAGTCCGTCGGGCGCCCACCTGTTGGGGTGCCTCGATCTTCTATTTCCTCTCAATGCATGTCAAAGTCTGTAACCTTCACTGTTGACAACAATAATAACATAAGAAACTCTTCTGATTACCCTGTTGTACTTCTATTTGAATGTTTGAATTTTAACTTCGAAAATAATTTTGATGAGGTTGTTCCCCGGAAAATAAATTTCTTAATTGAAAAAGAAGGAAAAATGTGTGCTAAACTCTTAATTGAAGAAACTTTTTCAATAAACCTAAGCACTGAGAAGGATCCCCAAATGGTCCAGATCGATTCTGCTTTATCTTCTGAAGAACGTGAGACATTAATCAAACTATTAAGGGAATTAAAAGATATTTTCGCATGGTCATACGAAGACATGCCCGGAATAGACCCAAAAATTGTCTAGAATAAAATTTCCCTCTACCCTGATACCAAAGCCGTAAAACAAAAGTTTCGACGTGTAAGACCAAATTGGGCTCTTAAAATCAAGGAGGAAGTTACCAAGCAAGTGAACGTCGGATTTCTTCAGGTGATAAAATACCCCAAGTGGGTTTCTAATATTATCCTTGTGCCAAAGAAAGAAGGTCATGTGCGAGTTTGCGTTAACTTTCAAAATCTTAACAAAGCAAGTCCCAAAGATGACTTGCCTCTGCAACACATAGACATTCTTGTGGACAACATTGTTGGCCATGCCTTGCTATCATTTATGGATGGATTCTCATGATACAACTAGATCCTCATGGCCCCCGAAGACAGAGAAAAGACTATGTTCACCATGCTATAGGGGATGTATTGTTATTAGGTTATGCCTTTAAGTCTGAAAAATGCAGGAGCCACGTATCAACGTGCTGTAATGGCATTACTCCACGACATGTTACACAAAGAAGTGGAAGTATATGTCAACGATATGATTGTCAAATCCGAAGACCGTGAAGAATATATCCTAACTATGGAGAAATTCTTCGAGAGAATCCGAAAGTACCGGATGAGGCTGAATCCATAGAAATGTGCTTTTGGAGTTACTATGGGAAAAATGTTAGGATTCATCATCACCCAAAGAGGAATAGAGGTGGACCCTTCTAAGATCCAGGTGGTTCCAGAAATGCATCCATCGAAGACAGAGAAAGAAGTTAGAGGATTTTTTAAAAAATTCAGTTCATTAGTCATTTCATCTTGAAGCTGACTACAACCTGTGAACTTCCTTTCTATTTTTTCAGAAAGAATAAAAAATTCCAATGGGATCAGCATTTTCAGAATACCTTTTAATCTATCCAAGAGTACTTATAAAAGCCTTAGGTGTTTTCCCCTTTGGAACTAGGAAAACTACTAATCCTGTACCTATCGGTGAATGAATATACAATGGGCTACATGCTAGCACAAGAATGGGATAATGACGAAGAAAGGGTCGTATACTACCTGAGCAAGAAAATGACAGATTGTAAATCCCGATACACGTCTCTGGACAAAACTTGTTGGGTTTTTGTGTGGTCATTAAAAAAGTTACGACACTACATGTTGGCATACCCTGTAGTGTTGATTTCTAGAATAGACCCGCTCAAGTGCCTATTCAAAAAATCTTCATTGATAGGAAGATTGTCCCGATGGTCACTTCTATTGGCCAAGTTCGAATTGCATTACAAAAATAGAAAATTGGTAAAAGGACGAGCCGTAGCTGAATTCTTGGCCGATCATCCAGTTTAGGGAAAAGAAAACTCATATTTTTAGTTTCCCGATGAAAATGTGATGAAAGTTGAGAATGAGCTATGGATGTTATATTTTGACGATGCCTCAAACCAATACGGTTATTGAATCGGAATACTGCTAGTCACTCGAGAGGATTCGCATATTTTGTTAGCCTATAAATTGAATCTTGAGGTCACCAACAATCAAGTTGAATATGAAGCGTGTATCGCCGGGATGGGAGATGCCTTGGAATTAGAAGCAAAAAAATTAGAAGTGATTGGTGATTTTGCCTTGGTCGTCTCCCAAGCCAGTGAAAAATAAAAAGTCAAAGAGGAAAAACAGATATCGTACTACCAAGAGCTCGACCGACTTATTCCCAATTTTGAGGAGGTCATTTTCATCCATGTGCCCAGGCTTTAAAAAAGATTTATTGATGCCCTTTCCACTCTTTCCTCCATGATCGACATACCCCCGAAAGAAAGAATGTAACCTTTGATAATCGAACAGAGGAGCATGAGAGCATACGAAGCAGCAGTCTTAGAACGAGAAATAGGAGATGGTTCACCTTGGTTTCACGACATTTGGAATTTCATTGATGAGCAAAAATATCTGTAAGATGCAAATGAAAAGGATAAGAAAGCCATAAGAAGATTAGCAGCTTGATTCGTCATCTGTGGCGAAAAGCTGTATAAACGGGCTTATCTGGGGGTGAACAAACTTTGTGTAACAGACGAGAAGGTCGAGAATAGTGAAAGAAGTACACAAAAGAGTCTGCGGGCCACACATGAATGGAATGATGTTGGACAAAAAGATTTTGCAGCAAGGCTATTTCTGGATGACTATGGAAACGTACTGCGTTAAGTTCGTCAAAAGATGCTACAAATACCAAATGCATGCAAATCTGGTACATCTTCCACCATCAGAACTGTACAATATGAATTTTCCTTGGCAATTTTCAGTCTATGGAATTGACATCATTGGAAAAGTCATATGAAAAGCCTCAAAAGGACATGAATTCATCTTAGTAGCCATCGATTATTTCACCAAATGGGTCAAGACTGCTTCATTTTCAATGCTCAAAGCATCTCATGTGGCTAAGTTTATCAAGCATAAAAAGTCATCCCCGTACAAACCGCAGACCAATGGAGCAGTCGAGGCGACAAATAAGAACATCAAGAGAATCTTACAAAGGATGATAGAAGTTAGTAAGTATTGGCCAGAAATATTTTCATTTGCTATTTGGGGATACAGAATGCCAAGCCCCGCCCCGAGCACCAGACACGCAACCTGAGGAAGGTTACAAAACCCACCCTTCATAACAACATTTATCCATTAGAAGCTTCTCATTGCTTCATTCATACATTCCATAAAGGATTTCATACAAGGGCCCAACCAACATTTCGACAATTAAACAGGAGGACTTAACAGCCTCATCAACATTACTTATTAATTACAATCCAAAGAGGGAAAACAAAAAAGGATTTTCAAACCCTAATTTCCCTACAACCTTCCCAAAAAGCCTAAGACCACAGTGGATCGTACCGGACATATCCCTGACGCCAAAATCTTGCCAAAAACATCAATATGTGTGGGGGTGAGTTATAATCCACGTGCTCACCAATCACTAGCAATAGCATTATAAATGACACAATGGAAACAAAATAGGTCATCACTTTGAAAATGAGATAAATTTTTGCAAAACATACTTTTTGTCACAAAAGATTTCAAGTTGCCATCTTTCCACAAATCACCTCATGAAGAGGATTTTTACAACCATCACTTATCTTTTAAAATAAAAACTTTCGTCTTAACATCGTTCACCTCTTAGTGAAGAAATTCTATAATCATAACATCATCACCTCTTAGTGGAGGATTTTCGAACAATTGCCTCTCAGCAGAGAATTTCCAATATCATTTCTGTTTATTCACTTAGTAGTGATAAGTACATCTTTTTTATTCCACACACCCACTTAGTAGTGGTAACATAATAAGCCATTTATTAATCATCTTTTCTCATGATGTCTTGGGTTGTATTAACCTCCTAATCGGGAGTTGCTACAGTACTATTACCGTGAATGTCCCACCTACTCAGTGGACAGGGTTAAGGATCATTCTCTGGGCCACTTCCACAATGCTCAGTGGTAGAGCTAGGACAAATATCCACATAGGGTCCGATGTGCGATATATTTCTTTTCTTATACTGTGGCATATATCCATACAGTGTCAGATATGCGATATATTTACATTATATATATAATAATATGGCATATACCCACGAACGGTTATGCGGTACACCCATCACGTGAAATATGCCCACGAACAGTTGCGCGACATATTCACAAAAAATCAAGGCTAATATGATACACACATTGTATCCATTAATTATTTATCCCAACATCCATTTAAGTTTCAAAAGCATATTCCAAAATTATTTCATAAAATAAGAGTTCGCAAGCATAGCTTTCTTTCATAAGTAAAACTACTATTTATTTTCTCAAATCATAAAGCATGAAAGCATAGCAAATTTAACTATTCACACATTCATAATACCAAGCTAGTGATAAAAAACCAACCTAAATAATGAGTGTTCTTCTTTGATCCACGCCCTCTGGTTCACTCTGGAACTCCGGTTCTTAACACATAGATAGGATATGAACTTACTATGTGAACTAATGTGACACATTCATATTGGTGTGGTAATGCAAGTGAGGTATTTTTTTCTTCTTAGAAATATCCTTATTAATCATTCTTAGTGCCCTCATGGTCCCCAAGATCCCTAACATAGGTTTAGGTACTTAGTTTTTCTTAAAACCTTCTTAAACCATATTCTTCTCAATTTCGAAGTTTTGTCCTAGTGCTTCCAAAATACTTTAAAACTACTACAATTCTCTAGAAAATTCTGAAAACTTACAAAGAGATAGATAATTGTGTCATATAAACTTTGCATGAAGAAACCGAGGACTGGTTGTGAACAGAGAAGCACTTTAAAATTCAGACAACAAAATCTGTCAAAAAAGAAGCATGTTTGGGAGAACTGGTATATCTCGCAATATACCCAACCAAAAATGTATTTTGTAACTTTTGGGTGAAACTAGACCCATAGACCTTTCTTTGTATAGGTGGCTCATCTTAAGAAAATTTATCTAGAATAATCTACAAGGATTCAAAGTTGGCTATTTTACTGCCTCATTATCACAGAAATTTGACATACTCAAGACATCCTAAAGAGGCTCTGTTTGAAACATATTTTAATTTGGAGAATGTTTGAGTCACACAAAAAGTTCTAGATTGCCTTAAAATCACATTATTTTGAGTTAACTCCAACACTCACCCACAATCCTCAAACTTCTCATATTTCGGCACATCCAAGGCTTGTCTAAACACTTCATGGAAACACAATATATTCATAAAAAGGTACCCATATTTTCTTACATTAGTTCTCCTTTATCGTTGATCATTAAAAAAATTCCCTAGAATACTGTTCCACACATTCTTTTCTTGTTTTCATGGTTCATCTTCATTTTTGTTCATACTTCTTTTATCTTAGAGAGGGTTTGAAATAAGAATATGATACCCGGAGATAGAGGTCTAGAAGATCACTTACTTGGTGGTCATTCTTGCTCTAAGAAACTAGTACTTAGCTTTAGGTTTCCTCCTCTTTTCTTTCTTTTCTTCTTTCTTCCTTCTTTTTCTTCTTTCTTCTTCTTTTATTTTTCTTCTCTTATTCTCCTCCTTCTTGACCAAAATTTAGAGAGAAAGAGGGAGTGGATAAATGTTTTAAAGTGTTGGGAAGGGTCTCCTATTTATAGGCAAAGTTTGGAGGTGAAATGACCAAACTACCCCTCATTTAGTTCTAACTCAACTCCCAATTGAATTCTTGTTCTTCCAATTTGATTCCAATCCAACTAAATTTTGGGCTCCAAAACTTATAATACCATGTTTGTATTCAATAATTTATTTTTCTTAGACCTTAAGGTCTTGTTTGGTTTAATGGAGGACAAGTTTCGTAATTATGTGGTACTTGACAAGATATCTCCTTTTTTCTTTTATTTTAATTCTAATTATGTCCCATTACATCTCCTCTCCTCTCATCATCCTCCATGTGCTTTACACAATTCATTGAAGACTTAGGGGTCTTCATGAGGTAAGAAAACTATCTTTAAAGAAACTATCATTTTCATGTCTTTTTTTTTCTTTTTCTTTTTTTCAACAAAATGTCACATCATCCCCCTCTCTATGGGGATTTCGGTCCAGAGCTCCTAGAAGGTCTGAAAATATTTATTTTATTTTTATTTTAATTATTTATGAGAATTAGAATGGGTTTTGGGCCAATTATTAAAATTTTGGACTAAATTTCATGTTTTGGGCCTAACTTTGGGTTGGGCTTGTAATTAAATCAATTGGGCCATAAATAAATTAATTGAGCTCAAATAATTATTTATTTTGGACCCCCAATAATGTTTGACCCAAAATCCTAATTAAATTTATCTCTTGGGCTTCTCAAAGTTTGGGCCTCATTTAGGCCTTCCGTGACTTTCTTTCTTTTGAACTCTCAAATTGGGTTCTTTGATTTGTAATTTTATTGGGCCCTTATGTTTGAGCTTAGCCTCATTCTATACTCAAATTTGTATTTAGAGTTTTGGATCTTAGGAGTTTCGGGGCCTTACTTTGGCCCATTTCAATTTTCTTCGCCTTTTTCGTCTTTCGCGGGATTTTTCTAACTTGAATGTTTTAAACTCTCTTTGTTCAAAATTTATTTGAACTCTTTTTATCAATTCCATATTTCTAGGTTTATCATATATCATATTTCATGTATCTATCCATTTGTTCATAGGGTTCGAATGTCATTCCTCAAGGCGTAACGCCTTTATTCTTAGTTTAATGCTTAAGATTTGTATTATGAAAAGTGAGGCGTCACAATATCCTCCACTTATAGAAATTTTATCCCGAAATTTAACTTACCGGGTGTAACAAGATGTGGATGCTTTTCTCGCATGTTCTCCTCCATCTTTCACGCAGCTTGCTCCACATTTTCAGGCCTTTCTATCACTATACCTCCTACTTACGTTGTTTCTGGATTTTCCTTTAGACAATCTGTCATGAGATGCCCTGGTTGTTTACAACTAAAACACTTAAAGTTTGGTTTGACGTTTGACCCCACACATTCTTTTGACACATGTCTGATCTTGTCGTATGTCCAACATTGTTTGGGTTCATTTTGACTGCCAAACGTTCTCTTATCTTATGTGTGAGTGATGTCCCTTTTTTTCTCAACTCTTCTTACCGTTACTTGGTTCCCTTGAAGATAATTTCTTTGAATGTGGCTTAGTTGTCTACACTTGTGACACTTAACAAATGGCTTGACGATTGTTGTCGTACAGTTTTTGGATACATGGTCGGTCTTGCCACAAGTCCAACATTTCTCAGGTTGGCTTTTATCACTTGATGCTCCCTCGACTTGAGTAATAAGTTTAGGATCTGATACTTCCGATTGTTTTTGTTTCTTGGGCATCATTTGGGTTTTGAGGTCTTGTTCATCATTATTTCTTTGTTTCCAAGTGAGCTTTCTCAAAGCTTCTCATGATTTTGAGTTTGTCGCCTCATTATGCGTGTCATTCCCTTAAACATTTGTCTAATGGTCGGATCATTATGTACGTGGGTTCTAGTTGCACTACCGGCCCTTCATGCTCCTCCTGATGTTCCTCTTCTACATGCATCGAAGCGTACGATTCTCCTTCACCATCCATGTCCTAAGACATAACCGAAACACGTCTTTTTCTAAGAATGAACTAATGGTTACGATTTCCACGGTTAACTGGATAAACAAATCCAGAACAAGATAATCCCTAACAAAAGCACTAATAAGCTGAGCGCAACCTCTCCTTCAACATACGTATATTCGTGATTGCCATCAGCCAACTGGCTCAACTTCTCACTGTTCATCCATATCCTAATCACTACTGAATTTTACCGCACGAAAAGTGATGGAATAACATAAGTGCACAACTTACAGTTAATCCTCAAACATAAGTCTCGTTAGGTTACACTTCATACGTCCGTGTTTACTACAATGTTAAACGTAAGGTTCTAAGTTCACCGCAATGTGGACACAAAGGTCAACACCGATCCCCTTTAGAACGTAGAAGCCAACTAAATAATTCAAAATCTTTATCTAGCAGTGATCATGACGCTGAACGTCTTCAATACTTCATAGTTCCAACCGCACCAACCAAAGTCTTTCACGTGTTCCTTATTTAACTTCCTGTAAAACCCGATAAAATTTAAATTTTTTTTTAAACAAATTATTAATTCAATAATTTAATTAATCATTTTATTAATAAACTAACTAAATGAAAAATATAAATAAAATAATAAAAGATTCTTAATAATTGATGAATAAAATAAAACTAATTAAGTTGTTGTTATTATTAAACTAATAAAACAGGAAAGATAAAAAGAAAGAAGGAAATAAAGAATGAAGACAAAAAGGAGAATAAAAGAAATAAAGAAAAGGGAGGGGATGACAGCTGTGTGTCAGTTATGGTAGACTTTTGGAAAAGGAAAGGGTCAAAACAGCTTCCTTCTTTTAGGGGAGTGGTTCAGGCAATCAAGGAGGAAAATCGGGGATCCAATTCCTGATTTTGTGGCTTCCTCCTATCTTAAATGGGATCCCTCTCCCGAAAGCTAACTCATCTCTCATCTCTCCGTGTTCTCTCTCTCGCTCAACCAATCTCTCACAATTTTTCATCACCACAACCACCAATCACCACTGCCACCACCACCATGCGTTGGCTTGATCATCGCGATCATCGGCATCACCATCATCATCTTCGTTGCCCTCGTTCTCACCACTTTTTGGTGATTTCTGGTAAGAAAACGATCCCTGTTTTAATTTTGAACATACTGTAGTTATATATATATATGTATATATCATCATATTGTAGATCGTAGTTTAAAGATTTAACCCATCAATCAAGTAATTAAATATGAAAATACCATGCTCACATCAATAGAATCAGAGACCAGAATCATATAATTTAAAATATATATATATAATAGTGTATTGAGATATATATATATACAAACACAAGTATAAATATATCATGAAATCATTCACAATAGGATGTCTAGAACCCTCTAGAATGAAGTAAAACATGATAAAATACCTTAGATGATGATTAATGAAAGAAAGAATGAATAAAAACCATGAAAAATGAGATTACAGCAGTCATCCATGCCTGTCCCGACCTTGGGTCAACCCCCCTTGATGTTTGGGTCAACTCACGCACGCTGGAGCTCCCTTCTATTGGCTCTGTTTCTTTCTGTCCAGACGGAATGCGTGTGGCATCCGGACGAAGCCAGTCTTGGACCTCAGGGTTGACCCACCAGCCTGTGGTGTCGACTCATGGGCGCCGTTTTACCTTGGGGTCGACTCAAACCCCTCTTGGGTCGACTCAGGTGGCCTTGGAAAGACCAGAACGCTTTTTGGGTCGACACAACCGCTCCTGGTGTCGACTCAAAGTGATTTGCTTCATCTTTCGGTCGACCCAGAAGCTCCTAGTGTCGACTCATTGTCCCTTTTATGCCCGTGGGTCGACTAAGAAGCCTCTGGTGTCAACTCACAGTGACCTGTTTGCCTCTAGGTCAACTCACAGCCGTGCTGTGTCGACTGAAAACCCTCTGTAACACCTTTGCGTCGACTCATTGACCCTCTGGCTCGACCCATCACCCGAAAAATGTTGAATAAATTATTGAAATGAATTCTTAAGGACTTAGGCTCTGTTTTGCATTAAGTAAAAGAATAAATAAGTTAATTAATGATTTAATTAACACCAGAAGCTAAGAATTAAACCTTTAAGGGTTAGAAAGGGTCCGTTTGGATAAAGTTAAATAGTTTTATTGTATTGTGATGAATCGTGCCACATATTTAGGTTGACATACGAATCGTAGAATACAATCCATTCATTTTTTGAGCTTAGCGTGGACCTTAGGTGAGTGGCTCTCATGCTACGTACTTTCATTAAATTCTCCGCATCCACAAAACTACTTGAAAAGTATATTTAAATGTTTTTAATGATTTATTTAACACTGTATGATTTTTTCCTGAAAAATCATTGTATAAATTTTTTACTTAAGAGTTGATTACTTGCTACATGATCAATTAAGACCTTGTACCCCATTTAGCTTTAAAAAAGGAAATGTCTATGGTTTAAATACCTTTAAAATAAAATAGAATGACATGTACGAGAAGAGAACCAGGGTATGAATGTTATACAACACGAAGGAACTTCTTAACAAATGTTTCACAATATTTCCTCTATACTATTGTAGTGAGATGATACCTTGGCGGCCCGTTGATAAATGTGGCCAAATGTAAATTGTTATCTATCATCTTGAATAGCGTATGAAATAAAAAAAGTTATAAAAAGGTTATCTTCAATTGTTCTTACAAGCTTGAATATTCTATGTAATGAAAAGTGTTACGAATTATTTAAAAGTGTTATGAAAGATATGAGAAGATTGTATGAAAAACATAATGAAAAGTGTCATCAAATAAATAATGATAAGTGATGTGAACAATGAAATGAGTTATGAAACATATTATGAATAAGTATTATGAAATACAATATGAAAAGTGTTCGATTCGTATCAACACAACAACATCCTATATTGTAGATGGAAAGTATATGATTTGATGCAAACCTTATGAGATATCTTAGTATTATTACCAAACGAATGAGATGTCTTAGTAACTCGTATAATGTTACTAAATGAATGAGATTTCTTGGTAACCTGTAGATGGGACCAAACGATGAGATACAAACATAATGTCTGATGAGATGACTTGGTAACTCGTGTAATGTTACCAAATGAATGAGACGTCTTGGTAATTCGTGTAATATTACCAAATGGATGTAATATTTTGATGACCCATATTGGGACCAAACGATGTGATACAGACATAATGTCTGAAGAGATGTCTTGATAAAATTACCAAATGAATGAGATTTCTTGACGACCCGTATTCGGGGCCAAATGAATTGAGTATGTGATACCTTGGTGACCCGTATTCGGGACCAAATAATTGGATTATATGATGACTTGGTGACTCGTTTATAACGGGACCAAATGAAAAAAATTGAATTATATACATTTATATATGCAAGAATGAAATGAGACTTTCAGATGAAATAGTAAATTGAGATTACGATGAGATGAAATGATATGAAATAAAATGAGAATATGACATGAGACATTGGAATGAAATAATGAGTTGAATGATTTCTTTTTGATATTACTGTGTATATCCTGCCATGATTATGTTGATGTACAAACTATTTCATGTCCCCTATTTTGAACTGTATAATATTATGTATGTTTCATTTACTAGCTTTTTGCTAATGTAAATTTAAACATTTCAGGTAAATAAGGATGAAATTGATGCTTTACTCAACTGCTTCAAGGGATCCCGTATGAAGACCTCTAGGACATGTATTTCACATTTATATCTTGCTTCCTCATTCAAGGAATAATTAATTTATTTTTTCTTTCGCAATTGAATAGAATTAAAAAGATTGACTATGAGCTGTTGAGACAGTATATTAAAAATATTGGGCGGTTTGACCCACATTTATGAAATCGGATCTTAGATTGTTAAATCCATTAAGATTAATATTTTATTAGCATGTTATTAGCTAATAATTGATTAAGAATTTCTTGGATTAGTTGGGCTAAGACCCTTAATCCATGGCCGATCACCTTTCTAAAATTTGGGGTGTGACATTTTCTTTGAGCAGGCCTTCTTCAAGTCGGTGAAGTCAATATACATTCTTCATTTTTCATTTGATTTTTTCACTAGGACTACATTGGCTAACCAATCGGGATACTTTACTTCCAGAATGAACTCGATTTTTAGCAGTCGGTCGACTTTGGCTGCTATAGCTTTATTTCTTTCCTTGGCAAAGATTCGTTGCTTCTGCTTAACTAGCTTGTGGAGCCGATCCACACATAGGTGATGTGTTATCACTTCGGGATTGATCCCAATCATGTCATCGTGCGTCCAAGAAAAGATAAATTGATGCCTCTTTAAGAAGTGGATCAATTCGGCCAAGAGATTAGGGGGTAGGGCTGATCCAATTTGGACTTTTCTGTCCGGCCTGTTTTCATCTATGCTGACTTTGATCAGGTCTTTTGTTAGTTCTTCTCTTCGGACGAACTGGTCATCTCGAACTTTGGTGGTGTTGAGGGTTAGAGTCTCTTTCAGCTTGGGCCCTTTGAGGGAGGTATTATAGCATTCCCGGGCGGTGGTCTGGTCATCTCTTAGCTTTGCTACTCTATGCTCGGTCGGGTACTTGAGCATGAGATGGTAGGTTGAAGTCACGATCTTCAGTTGATTAAGGGCTGGTCACCCTAAGATGGCATTGTAGGCCGAAGAGCAATCCATGACCAGGAAGTTGACCAGTTGAGTTGCCTGCTTTGGGCTAGAACCTCT
>JAUTBS010452997.1:0-15121 GCA_032361285.1 Aequorea victoria | reverse complement strand
TCTTAAGTTTCAATTCATGACCATAACTACTTAGCTTCTTTAGGGTTTAGAGAGCTCACATTCTAGGGTTAGAACCTTTTGTCACAATTTAGGTAATTGTATACTTTTATTCTACGTTTAGTGCTTAATGACCGTGTCGTGGAAAGTGAGGCGTCACACAAACACTTTTTCCTTCTTTTTCAAAAAATAAAAAAAACTACAATGAAACGGAGCCTAAACTTTTGGCGAATACATTGAGTTAGAATTTCTTATTTGCTTAAGATCTAGAAGTCGGGGCAATTGGTGATGTAGCGACTACAGGTAATTAGTACTGGTCACATTATTGAGGCAGTGGGCAACGATGACAATGGAGTTGAGCGATGGTTGGTGAGTAGTTGGTTGCATTGGTGGCAAATGGTGTAGTTATGGTCGTGGTAGTGGCGAGTAGTGACAACAATGGTGGCTCTCTAGTAGTAGCAAGTAGTGGGTGGTGGTGGTGTTAGTGGCAGAGGTGGTGGTTGTGGTGGTGGTGATAGTGGTGATAATGGTGATTGCTATGATAATTGTGGTGGTGATCATTGTAGTAGTGATGATAGTTGTGGATGATTGTATATAGTCTTAGGATTTATAGTCCTCATCTCACTTGCTTTCCTTATTCGGTAATCCTTAGAAGATTGGGATTTATTTATCTCTAATAAGATTAGGATTTTTTCATTTTTTATAGGATAAGGGTTGTTTAAATAAAGTTCTTGCGGATTCACGAAATACAATTGCCGATGGAGCTTAGATTAGATGTTAATACGGATTTTGGATTGATTACCCATGATTTAAAAATTTCACCTGCTGATTTCGGTAGGTTTGAATCAATACTGCAACAATAAATTTCTTGAATCTTCCGGTGTATGATCCAAACACAAAATTAATAGAGACCCGGTGTGTGGTAACTAGACTAGCCACCCATCTCTCTCAAAAACCTTACTCGTCTAGAAATGTGAATTTTGGCATAAAATCAGAATAACTCTCATATTTATAAATTAGGTCAATGGAGAGAAGGGACCTGATCTGCAATTTGGACTATACTGAAATCCCAGAATAATAATTAAATTGGCTTCCAAAAGAATTAAGAAAAAATTATATATCAGTACCCCGTGATATATTTTTAATTCTTTTAATTGTAATTAATTTTACTAAATAATTACAACTGCACTCCAATTTAATTATTTCAGATCATAAAGATAAGAGTCCTTATTTGCCGAATTATATAGCACATAATATGATTCTCCGTGTTAAGTTTACCAATATCCACTTAATGAATTTAATTAGTGACAATTTAATTTCACCAACTTTTATAATTCTTGATTATCAAATTCAACTTATTTGATACACTACCGGATTAAATTAATAATCCACTGTTCAAGTTTACTATTAGTATCAAAATTTATAAATTTATCAATGGGGTATTACAATCTAGAATTATTCTAGACATGAATTCCTCCGAAGTATAACACTGAACACATTATAATATTTACTACCCAAACTACAGGATTTGTTGAAACTATAAGATTGAATCGCACCCGTAAGTAATTCAAAATAATAAACATTAAAAGATATCAGCATTCAATATTTTTCAGGATTAAGAATCTATGTGCCCTCGAGCAAACTGTGAAATTGTATAAGTTCAATCCTGTCAATATATGAATTTTAATTTCACCTTTTGCCATGTTCAATACATTCCTGGTGTACCGAACACAATCTCTCTTCAATTATCGAATAAATTTCCATGATTAAGATAAATCACAGATATTGTGCTCACAGCTATACCGATAGGTTGTCAACCCTATTTACGCTGTGAACTAATTTAATTATACAAGAACTAAAATTCTAATATTCTGTAAGTAAATTAAGTTCTATTTACCAGAATTTTTACTATGTATAATTACCGACATACCCCATTTTAATTATAAATAATAAAAATACATTTTCTACAAGCACAGATATAAACGAGCTGAGACAATCTATATATTATTAAAAATAATATAAAATGTCTTAACATGATTTTATATAAAAATTTCAACAATCTCTTACTTTTTATTAAAGTCATGTGGCCATACATCTCAAACCTAGTCCCTCTATGTGACTATTAAAAGTCTTAGCATTTAAACTCTTCGTAAAAGGAGCTGTCAGGTTATCTGCTGATGCAATCTTGGTCATAATCACATCACCTCTCTAAATGATCTCTCGAATCACGTGATAATTACTGGATTCTTTATCCGACTGAAAATCTGATTCAGTATACCCAGTGAGCACAAGACTCTTATTCTGGTAAACCAGCACATAATCTCTAGTTCTTTTTAGGTACTTGAGAATATATTTTACCGCTGTCCAATTTTTTTCACTTGGATTAGACTATAATATGCTAACCATGCCTACGAAAAAATACATATCGGAGTTAGTACATATCATGAGATATATGAGGCTTTCAACTGCTGAAGTATAAGGATCGAATACCTTTCATCATTTCTATCTGATTAGGTATTTTAGGATACTGATTCTTAGATAGACTGAATCCATGTCTAAAAGAAAGAAATCTTTTCTTGGAATCCTGCATGCTAAATCTGGCGAGAACATTATAGATATAAAGTGATTGGGATAAGCCTTACATCCTTTTATCCCAATCTCGCAAAAGCTTGATCCCAATGATGTGTTGGTTTCTCCTAAATCCTTCGTATCGAACTGTTTTGACAACCACGCGTTTATGGTAGACAATGCTCCCACATCGTTATGGATGTGAAGTATACCATCCACATAAAGTATAAGAAATATCACCATGCTTCTGTCAACTTTTTTATACACATAGACTTCATTCAGACATTGATAAAACCAAAAGATTTGATTATCTCATCAAACTGGATGTTCCAAGACCTTGATACTTGCTTAAGTCCATAAATGGATCTTTGTACCTTACATACCTTACTCTCTTGGTTACTTGCTATGAAATCATTTGGCTGCATCACATAGATGCACTCGTTAAGATTTCTATTAAAAAATGTAGTCTTGGCATCCATTTGCCAAATTTTGTAATTGAAATGAGCTGCAATGGATAAAATAATCCTGATAGACTTAAGTATAGCTACTGGTAAAAAGGATTCCTCATAATCGATCCATTCTTTCTGAGTAAACCCTTTTGCAACAAGCCTAGCGTTGAAGGTTTTCACATTCCCGTCTACCCCCTTTTTTCTTATAGATTCATTTGCATCTGATAGGTTTTACCCCATCCGGAAAATCAACAAAATCCCAGACATGATATGAATACATACATTCTATCTCTGAATTCATAACTTTCATCCGAAGACCTGTGTCCTTGTCTTTGATAGTTTTGTTTTAATTTTTGGGTTCTGGTTCATGTTCTCCTAGAATCTCACCAAAGTGTTCACCCAAGTACACAAACCTGTCAAGTTGTTGCTTGACCCTCCCACTACAACGAGGTTCTCCCTGAGCTTGTGTACTAGTGACACGGTCCTGATCATCAATAAATCTCTCACTACCAAAAAGCAATGAGTTTTTGATATCAGTTGATATTTCATGTTGTGCATTTGGTGTACCTATTTGGTTACTTCCTCTTAACTCTTGTAATATTAACTTACTTTTAGGCTTCAATTTCATAATATAATTTTTTTGCTCGTTAATTTCATAATATAATTCTCTCCCATGAATTGGGCATTGGTGTTAACAATGACCTTCTGGTCCTTAGGATCATAAAATAAACATCCTTTGGTGCCTTTAGGGTAGCCCACAAAGAGGCACACATATGTCCTAAATTCTAACTTTCTCGATGACCCCAAATCTGAACATGTCCTAGACTGGGCTTGCGCCCATTCCACAATTCTGTGATAGTTGAAGGAACTGGTTTAGATGGAACTTGGTTCAACAATTATGTAGCCGTCTCTAATGAAAAACTCAAAAATGAATTTGACAAATTCGAATAACTCATCATGGACCTAACTATATCTAAAAGAGTCTGGTTCCTTTTTTCTGCTACACTATTCTATCGAGGCGTGCCAGGTCCAGTCAACTGGGATATGATCCTTACCTCCTCTAGGTAATCCTAAAATTCTCCTAAGAGGTATTTCCCACCACGATCGGATCGTAGTGTCTTGATTATTTTACCATGCTGCCTCTCCACTTCAACCTTGAAAACATTCAATTTCTTAAAGGATTCAGACTTGTGGTGCATCATGTAAACGTAACCAAACATTGAGTAATCATCAATAAATGTGATGAAATACTCAAAATCACCTCTTACCTGGATAGTCATGGGTCCACACAGGTCAGAGTGAACCACTTCCGACACATCTTTGGCTTTATATCCCTTAGCTGAGAACGGTCTCTTGGTTATTTTACCTTTCAAGCAGAATTCACAGACTGCAAGTTCCTCCACTTCCAATGAGCTCAATTTCCTATTTGAAACAAGTTTTTGAATCTTTTTCAGATTAATATACCCAAGGCGTAAGTGCCAAAGATATGTTTGGTTTATAAAAGAATGTTCATTTCTTTTTAAATGATTTCCATTATAGTTATTAAATTCAGTATTAAGCAGTGCCGGTAAAATAGGTTTGATAATATACAGATTGTTTACCAATGTATCAGAACATATATAAGAATTGCAAATTTAATATAAATATTCTTATTAAAATTGACCAAATATCCATTTAAACTCAATTTCGAAAGATAAATTAAATTCTTTCGAATTGAAGGTTTATAAAAACAATCTTTCAATATTATTCGTCTATTACTACCAAAAGTAAGGACAAATGTTCCAATTGCTACTACGTACTGTTGCTTTATTCGCGTCACCCATGAACAAAAGTATTTCTCCATCAGTTAGCTGCCTGGTTACCTCGAACCCCTATGAAGAATAGTAGACGTGATTAGTGTCTCCTGAATCTACACACCAGGTTCCCGTAGACTCCACTACAAAACTTGCTTCAACTGTGAATGAACAATTGCTACTTTTTCCATTGTCGTGCTTTGGTAAGAAGTCTGAACAGTACTTCTTTCAATGTCATGACTGATGGAAAAAATAGCACTTGCCCTTCGGTTGTTTTCATGCCCCTTGAGTATTCCTTTTAGTTTTAACAACCAGATGCGGCTTCTGAATTTTTCCTTTCTTTTTCTTCTTCCCTTTTAGGTCAAAAGTTGAGGGTCGTTCAATAATATTCACCAAAAGTTGGTTCTTCATGATACCTTCAGCTGCCTGTAGTACTTTAAGTACTTGCGCCACTTTACTCATTGTGAAATTTAGGTAAAACTGCTTAAAAGATTTTTCTAGTGACTGGAGCATGAAATTGATATGGGTTTTTCCATCCATTTTGGATCCAAGAATCTCCAGTTCGTTAAAAATGTCGATCGTCTTAAGAACATGATCCCTTACCGGGGTACCTTCAACCATCTTGGTGTTAACCAAGTTCGACATAGTTCTCATCCTAGTGGCACGATTCTGTTCCTCAAACATTTTCTTGAGATTCAGAATGATGTTGTAGGCAGCGGTCATATACTGATGCTGGTATTGCAACACATTTGACATGGAAGCCAAAATATAGTAACGAGCCATCTGATCAGCTTTCTGCCACTTCTGGTAGGCCTGGACTTCTCTTTCGGGTGCGACCTATATCAGTTCTGTCGAACATAATTTTGTTAAAATAAATTTGAAGTCCTCTGCTGTCAGGACATTGCCAAGATTTCTTTTCCAGTCGATAAAGTTTTATCCAGTTAGTTTGTTTTCTTTTAATATTGAATCGAGATGATTGAATGAACTACCCATTATATCTGTAAAAAGAATATACATTCAATTAGATTTTTGTGAAAAAACTTGTTTCAATTAATTTAAATTACCTTTCCTCGACCGTTAATTAAAAAATAAATTTTGTGAGTTAATATAATTTTTTTAGAATTCGATTTCTCGTTTGGAGTTTATCTCATTCACTTTAAATTATACAGGTTGTATCTTTTAATTTTGTTATTTGAACAGTTTAGAAAATTTCTGTTAAACAAAATTAAATAAGTAGCACATTCGGCCATATAAATAATAGCAGTCACTCTATTCGGGAGGATTTTTTTATTTATACCTTAAGTGTATACTATTAGTTCATTCTCACGTTTCCATTGGGAGATTGTTCATACTTATAATTTAATTATAAGAATTATCATTTAAGAGTTTTATTCCAGTGATATCCGCAATTAAAACCCTCAATTGGGGAGGTGAATTAATTATATTACATATAAAATACTAATGGAGGTCGTTAAAATTTTAATATAATATAATATAAGATTTTATAATTAATTTCATCACATCCAAAATAATATAAATTATTTAAATTAAAATAATCTAGAAATCAAAATTAATTTAAGTAACAAATTAAAATTTCACTTTTAATTAATTTTGAAAAACAACCATGAAAAATAAAACTATTTTTCATAAAAAAAAAAAAATTCTAGGTTAGGTCTCTTGAATCCATATTGTCCATATTTAAAGGTTCCTTAAACATACAACAAATAAGAAAAGACATTCACGCAGTAAATAAAAAATAATAGAAAAATTAATTTTCTCCCATTTATGACCCCTGCCAAACAGGGCTTAGCCCTTTTAGGATTAGCAGCATCCCATTAGGATTATTACGCCGCTAGTGGTTTCTGCCTTTCATTTTTTTACGCAATAAAGTTTCTGCCTCCAGCTAGGGTTTCAACCGCCAATTGCCTGCACCCTTTTGTCATTGCTCCTGCGCCCTGCGATGCTTGTCTGCACCGCTACCTCCACGCGCTACTGGTCTGCGCCGCTGCTCACCCCCTGTCACGCCCACTCTTCAGAGGATGCTTTAACCTACTCGGAGTGGTGCGGCACAGGCTCACCTAATTAAAACTTAAACATTCATTCTTAGAGATGCACTTTGCATCACCCTTATTAGTTCCATTTTATATCACAAGATAGGATAATTATCTCTTAGGACCAAAGTCCATAAACTATTAAGGGATACTTCATCCCTAAATGAAAATATATGTTCTAATCTATGCGATGCTCAAACCCCATCCATGAATACACAAACAATATTGATTGTCTAACGATCATAACAACCTGTTTTTAATATGACAACCCAAAGGTACTTTCAACAAAAGAACTTCTTCCAAAAGTCTTCTTCCTGGCACTAGTGGACTGACCTCTACTCAGTACTGATATCTACAACCAAAAAGGTTATACGACAGTGGGCTTAATATAAGATGAAATGAGACATAAAATAATCTTTCACAAAGAATATGATTGAAAAGTAGTTTCACATACTGATAAGAATAGTTCTTATAAACCACAAAGATTCATACTTGAGATATATTTATCAAATGAAACGAGTAGGCCCAACGCCAAAGTGTTATATTTTTCACAAGCATTTATATATAACACACAACTCCCAACACACGTTTTACAGTGCCCAAGTAGTCGTTTACCTCACGACCAGGAGTTCCGACAGTACCGTAATCTCAATCACAACTCACTATAATAGAGTGGCGGATATGAGGATCACTCTTTAATCACCAGTAATAGGTGCAACTCAAACCCATAAAAGGCAAAAGTCATAAAATCTATCTCACACCCATCAAGGGCAAAAGCCATTAATTTTACACGCACTCTCCTGAGTATGGTTTACCTGCTCGGAGTAGTGCGGCACAAACTCACCTAATCAAAAACTTAACCACAATACTGAGGATACACTCCGCATCACTATACTCCATTATTATATTCTCAAAATTGACATGAATAAAACTTACATCAACTATAAGCTAATCATACAACTCATACGGGATACACAATCTCCAATAATAAAAATGAGAGCAACTACTCTGCTAACTATAGATTCATCTTTGATGACTCATCCAGGTCTCATACTTACATCACACGTCTTTCGACATCAATTGTACCATTGTGGACGGACCATCTACCCTGTAACAAGATCTGCAACCATAAGTAGTTACAGGAGAGTGGGTTTAGCATTATAATGAAAAGTATATCAACATAACGACAAATATTTCATAAAGAGTTTTATGCAGAAAAACTTGCTCATGCAACTCCTGCAGAAGGTTATATTTTCATTGTACGGCTCACTATCCCAACTCATAATGGTTTTATAAAAACTATTTCTTGTTTAAAAAAATAGTCCTATGACCCAACTTTAATGAGTTATAAATACTTTCATGTCGGCCCTACAGCCCAAACAACTTTTTAATTTCTCATCATACGGCTCTATGGCCCAAAGCAACTTTAAAATCTTTTCTTAACAATGACATACGGCTCTTTCACCAACTTATAAATGCTTAATAGCATAATATACGTGCTGACAAGCACACACACACATACTATGTCTTTCAGTGACCAAGTAGCCTTCTACCTCACGACAAGGAGTTCAAACAGTACAAAAATTGTAACGCCCACTTTTGGGCAACGCCCCCTTTGGGGAAAAATAACTCGGGATGGTTACCCGCAATAACCTGACACCTTCTGACAAGATAATATATATTTTTAAGAAAATTAACTTTCCACACTCACAAGCAACACATGCTCATAATCTCTATCTTTAAAGAGAAAATAACTTTCAGATATATGAGCCACACATGCTCACAAATATTTTCATGAAATTTATTTCATATGCATAATTTAAAACATGATAGTAACACATGGTCCATAGAGGTATTTAAAATATTTTCACAATATACAAATCATTATGATATTGTTAGTTACTTTCACCTAGTTGTCGACCAATGCGACGTCTATCTTGTTAAACTCTGAGGTGGCACAACTCCTTCTATGACTCCCCTTCGATGCCTAGATTATATAATATACCCAAATATTAGTATCAACTTATTTCTCATGTGTATTATTATGAAAATATCCCATGTTGTTTTAATTCTTTAGGTTTGAAACTTTCTCCTTCATCTGTTCTTATAACCCAAACCCTTGCTTCCTTGGTCTAGAGGTCCAAATGGAACTGTATTACCTTAATACCAATCTTATATGTGTTAATAATCATTTGGGGTTGCTAATAACTCAAGTCCTTAAGCTTAGATGCTTTGTTCCACTAGAAACACTATTTTTCTTAGTTTCTTTCAGATTTCAAATTCTGTCTCACTTGTTGTAAAATCGTTTAAAAATATTAAACCTTTATGAGAAATTATGGAACCTTTACAGAGGCTAGATTAGGATATTACCAAAATACTGCATGAAGTAACCGAGAGCCGAAAGTCAACTGACAGGGGTCTAAAAATTCATAACAAACAGTTTTTCAAAAAATAACACTATTTGGGAGAATCCATTTTTATTGCAATCTGTCCAACGAAAATGAGGTTTATAATTTTTTGGTGAAACTATACCCATATACCTTTTTTTGTATATATGGTTCATCTTTAGAGGATTGTTCTGGAATTAATTAAAATATCTCAAAGTGTTCTATTTTTCTGCAACTACGACGCAGTAAATTCAAAAATGGCATAAGGCTTCTAAAACACATTTTTGGGTCTAACCAAAAATCACTCATGTTCATATCATGCTACAATAAATCTTTAAAAATAGATTTTCATTTAGGCTTTGTTTGGTTGGCACGAAAAATCTGAGATGGAGCTTTTAGCCACTGTTTGTCTTTTTTATGTGGTTCATTACTTCCCTTTTCTTTTCTACTCTCTTACCTATGCAATAATTATTTTTTATCAAACTTAAGATGAATTAATATGTTATGTTACCCATTTTTATTAACTTTCTCATAGGTCTCTACTTTCAACTTCATTTTGTTCACAACTCAAGAAAATTCACCTTTCTTAGAACTAGGGTTCCTCCATGTTTGTCCTTTCATGGTCCTATCTTCTTTTCGCATAGAGAGGGATGAGTTTAAGAAGATGGTTTTAGGTAAAAAATAGTGGGTTTAGAAGACATCTTACTTGGTTATCTTCCTTGCTTCAAATGGATAGGAGTTAGCTTTTGTTCTTCCTTCTTTTTCCTTCATCCTTCTTTTTCCTTCTTCCTATTCTTCTTTCGTTCTTTTCTTCTTCCTTCTCTTCTTCTTTCTTTCCTCTCCTTCTCTTCTTCCCTCATCCCACTGAATTTCTAGAGTGAGAATAATTTGTACAAATGAATTTTTGTAGAGAAAATATTTATAGGCAAAAGATTTGGTGTAAAAGGACCAAACTACCCCTCATTTATTTTTCATTCAATTCCAAGTTAGACACTTTTTCCTTCTAGTTTGGTTGAATCCTAGCCAAATTTTGGTCTCAAAGATAGCTAACACCATGTTTGTACCCATTAAATTAGTTCTCATAGGCTTAAGGTCATGTTTGGTTTAATTGGAAAATATATTCCCTAAAATTAAGGGTACTTCAAAAGACTTTTGAATTTTTTATTTTTTTTATTTTCTTTTAGTCACATCAAGCTTCTCTCATTAAATCTTATTCTATGTACCTTTTACTATTCAATGAAGACTTTGGGAGAGTTAATGAGGTAGGAAAACCATCTTTTTAATTCTTTTCTTTTCTTTTTATTTTTTCTTTTATTCCTTAAAAGCTCACATCCCTCCCCCTCTCCTAGGGGGAGCCGGCCAAGTGGGTTTATATATGTATATATATTTATTTATTTTATTAATTACTTTATTATTTTATGAAAATTAAAATGAGTTTTGGGCCAATTTTAAATTTTTTGGCCAAATTTTTGTACTTGGGTTTATTCTTCCTATTTGGTCCCTTTAATAATTTCCATAAATATTTGGACTCATGAAGATAAAATATTAGATCCACCTCTTAATTCTATGTTTTGGCTCATTTGAGTTTTAATTCATTTTTTGGGCCTCATGAATTTGATTAAGCCTATTGTTTTAATTTCATTTCTTTTATTTTGGACCTCTCATACATTTGGCTCTATTCTATTTATTTGAAAAATCTCTAAAGCTCTTGTCATCTTTTGGGTTTTAACGTAAGCCCACATAATTATCTCTTTCTTTGGCCCATTTAATTTTCATATTTTGGGTCTAGTTTGGTTGTTGTGTCAAAACATGCTTTTGGACTTGAATTTTTACTACTTGAGCTTTTCTTACTTCATTGAGCCTTTTTTGATGTCTTCAATTAAATTTTATTAACTTATCAATACTCTACTTGAGTCCTCTCAAGTTGGCCACTTAATTATTTTAACTTGGGCCTCCAATCGGTTCATTTACTTAGATTCACATGTCTTACGCCTAATCTTGACTTTTAGAAGTTTACTTCAAAATCTTCTTCTGTTGTAAATTACCAAATTGAAATATTATTCTTGATTCAAGATTACGGGGTGTTACAATAAAGCCTATCTCACACCTATAAAGGGAAAAAACCATAAAGGTTATCACACACTCATAAAGGGCAAAAGCCATAAAGGCTATCACACACGGGCCGGATACCCGCAAGACTTGACATACTCAAACAAAAAATCATCATTCATCATGCAACAAGATTGATTATGTTCTCATCAAACTACTTCATAAAATAATTCCACATTTGAGTGAAGCAAAGATCAACTTTATTTTAAATAATAAAAATTTTCTTTGAAAAGTATTCATGAGATCATTCATCAAAAATGTTATCAAACATTTCAAGATAAAAATATTCATCACAATTTATTTTAATAAAGTCTTTCCACTCTCACCTCGTTTGAGTATTTCAAAGTTGACCTTTTTTATCCTGATGTTTCGCTCCTTCATCCGCGGCTACCTCTCCGGGACCTAGGTTTCATAATCACCCATGAATAATTATCAACTTATCCCTCATATATATTTAATTATGAAAAATAATTTAGATCTTTTAGTTAAACCTAATATAACCCCACTTCTTTACGTATAGAACCCCTTTCTCATATGGGTTCCCGTAACCTTACTTTTTGTCCCATTGGTCTTAATGAACACTTAGTATTTTATTATCAAAATAACACTATTATAAGTGTTTATTGTTCATTACAGTTGGTAATAACTCAACTCCTTAGGACTAGACACTTTATTCTTCTTGGATCATCATTTTTTTTTCACAGATTCCAGATTATGTCCCACTTGTTGTAAAATCACTTAAAACAACTACTCCATAGAATTAAATATATATAAAGTCCGATTAAAAATAACTACTCCGTAGAATAGTGCGTAAGATCGAATATCACTCCGCAGGGACAAAAAGGCTAAACTATCTATTTTATTAATTAGTTCTATGATTAATTCTAAAGTAAGAATTGAAAATTGGAGAATTGTTGATTGAACTAAAGAAAGTAATTAAATTGGATTAAAATTAATTAAAAGATATCTAGGGGACATGAATCCATCCTAACTTAGTAATTGTAGGTTTTGAAGTAGTTTTAGATTTATTCACACAGATCATTCAAGACATCATTATGGCTACAAGCCCAAAGGATGCGTCAAGAAGATTCAACGGAATGTCAATCGGCATAGATTATCTAGATTAGCACGAGTTGTGTCCATGATCGAGTCATGGCATAACCCGTCTTCTCTAAGCATAATATATCGCAACACACATTCATTGAGGCACATAAACCCATTGTATAACATGTCGTTATTCTAATCACAGAAAATGATAACAAACAAAAGATCGAAGAACATTTAAAAACCATATTCGATTGCAATAATCAAATAACATCAAAAGTGCTATACGATAAATGATCCGATAGAAGCATGATCCAAAACAAAGGCAAAGACTACATTACAAAAGCTAGGGTTTCATCAAAACCCTAGATCAAGAACCTAGCTGCTCATCGATGCGACGAACGATGATAATTCGGATCAACGAGCCATTTAGATCTTTTTCTTCCATCTGTTCTTGAACCCTAGCCGCTTCATAAAGTTTATTCTCTGGTTTGCCAATCTAGACTCTAAAAAGATGTTCCTTTTTATACTCCTCCGCCAAAATTCTCGCGACGAACTCAAATTAGAAACTCATCTCGCTGCAAAGTGTCCGGACGTAATTTATAAACGCCTAGACGTTTTATCATTTAGACCACTCGAGCACTGCTTCAATGCCCATTCAGACTGCTCGAGCGCTGGAGTGTCCGGACGCAAGTGGTGAGCGTTCGGACGTTTTTTGACAAGTGGCTCATCCTTTGCTATTCCTCTTCGAGCGTCTGGATGTTTTGGGTTGCGTCCGGACGTTTCTTGTCATGTTGCACTTTGTCCTCTTTCTGCACTATTTCTCGCTCTTAACCCCACTTTTGTCAAATGATCTGTTGTATCTATTGCTGCAAGAAGACACACTAACACACACATTATACTAACAACTCAAGGACATAGAATGTACATTGGACGGTTTAAAAGTGCTCTTTTAAGCTCAGATCAAGCATACCGATAGCGATTCTAGCATCATACAGAGTCTTCTCTTCTTTCGTGTTTGAAGGTATTCGTCGTTCTTCGTATTCTTCGTCGTTCTGTCGACATTCGTTGTTCATATTATTTGAAAAATTAAAATATCAAAACGTTCTTCAAAAATATAAAAAAACATATAAAGTTTTAATTTAAAAAGTGTTTTTATATAAACTACGTAGGAAAAACGTTCATTTAGACGAACTTATCTTTTGACTACCAAATAATATGAATATAAACGTTTCATTCGGAATCGGATAGACCATTCATAGTTTCTTTCATTTTCAATTTTGTTATTTTGTCTTTCTTTTATTTTTATTTTTTCTTTTTCCCCTTTCGTATTTCTCATTTATTTTTATTCTTTTATCATTCTATGTCGTGGTATATGAATGTTTTAAAACTTAAATATTATTTGACGGATCGCTGGCTCTTATTGTTGTATTTAATTTAGTTTTGTATTTGATAATTATGTAATTTAATAAGATAGTTGCGAGCGGCGGTCTGAAAAATATGTTTAAAATTTTGAAAGTTCATATTGTGTTTTTTATTATTTATTTCTGTTTTGTTATTTTCGTTGTGATGCTTGTTCATTCGATTCGCGATGATCATGTTTGAATGTTAAATTCGTATAAGTGAACAGATGATAACGATTTTCTATACGCCTAAACCCGAAATTCTCAAGACCATAGTTTTTTTTTCTATCACAAAGAAATGAGCACTTTCGGTTCTTCCATGGATTTTTAACTCCTTTTTCTATGATAAAAGAAATTATTTTTCTCTAAAAAGGGGATTCTTTTCTATTTTTTATTTTGTTACTAAAAATCATTCTTTTCAATTTTTAAAAACAAATAATGTTTTCCTTTTCAAAGGGATGACTTTTTTTTTTGTTTTAAAAGAAATGTTGTTTCCTTTTTTTTAAAAAAAAACTTAAAGGGAATAATAGATTTTTACAAAATAATATTTTGGGATATTATTTCTAAAAGTAAGGGGATGGTACCTCATCCCTTATTTATAGTAATTTCTCCAACCAAATGAAGGAAAAAAAAAATTTTAAGAAACTTTTCAAATCAATTTTTTTTATTTCTTTGTTTATAAAGATTCTAGAGGGGATCACTTCGTCTCACTGAAGTCTTAAAATTTATTTTATTTTTTGTTGAAAATAATATTAAATCATTAAGATTCTCCTACTCAGACAAACTATCCATATTCAATGATAAGCTATTCTAATCCAAAATTACCTAATCTCTACCATTATTAAAATTAAAAAAACCATCATTGTCATACCCCAATTTGAGAAAGGTGGCCGACCATGGATATTGGGTATTAGCCCAATGAACCAAGTAAGCCTTAATTAACAATTACCAAACAATATGCTAAAATATCTCAATACCAAGAATTTAATCAATTAAAATTCAATATAATTAAAATAGGATAATAGCCCATAATGTTTCAACAATATATATTATTCCAATAATTCATGATAAAAATACTTTATTCAATGCGGAAGCAAAAATGCATATCATATAGGTCTTATTTCTGGATCTCCTGAAGTTATCGAGTCCATCATCTAGCTTCTTCCTTGATTTTCTGAAAATATTATATCACAACGTCAGCTAAAGCTGGTGAATTAAAACATGTATAATAGGATACAGTTCAAAATAAGGAATTCAAATAATTTTATATATCAAACATAATCATGGTATGAGAAATACAGTATAATGAAAAATGGCGGT
>JAUTBS010452886.1:0-15123 GCA_032361285.1 Aequorea victoria | reverse complement strand
CATGTTGGGTCTTAAGTCAAAATCACGCGTTTGGTCCGTGATCTGCGCGACCGAACGTTGAACTCTCCATTTGACTTCCCTTGAACAAGTCCCTTTTTGTTTGATGTTTCTAGGTTTTAAACCTCTGGAATTCACTATTAGGGTTTGAAATTTCATTTCTAGGGTTTTAATACCTCTTAATTCGTTTAGGGTTCGGTTGCGCCTAGGTTAAACACTTGTCGAAAAAAAACGGGTCTTTACAGCGACTCTCTTTTGATTAGGCTTTGTCCTTTCATCACCACAGATCGGGTTCGGGGGCTAAGGTATCGAGTGAGAAGGTGTTAGGCACCCACTCAGTCTAGCCTCATGATTAGCCTCTACTCATCACTATTGGTTCTTGAGTTTAAGTTGATATACTTAACTAATGCATGAATACTGACTAACATGACTAAGTAGACTCACATTCAAAAGCATTTCAGAATGATCAAGAGGGATCGTGGCTGTAGTTTCGTCTCAAGCATTCAAAAAGAGTGTAAAAGAAACACACTATCTAAGAATAGGATCTTAGAGATTCGTAACTGTTTATTATCTTCGGGATAACTTGCAACAATCTCTAGACTCCTACATTTTCTACTTATCTAGTGGCAGACACACTAAACATTTATCTAACTTAGGGAGTTCAATTAGGGTGGCACTCGTGTGCGAGTTAGTTTCACCAGTTCATGTTAGAAGGAAACTAAACCACAAGACACTATGTTCTTGTACACTAATCAGCATGATACTAGGTTCTATAAGCAATAAGTCATAGCATGAGTTCTAACATGACATTTCATGGAATAAAATATGGAATTAACATTCTAACATGCCAAACATCTTTTGAATAGCGTTTTTAAAAATCCCTTAGAAAAATAGGCACTTTAGACATATAATATAAAAAAGTAATTATCGGGACGCTAAGCCTCAGAACGGGTCCGGTCGGGCCAAATTTTGAAAATAGCTAAATTTAGGGAAATTTTTTTTGTTTTGGGTTATAAACGTTATAAAAATAGGTTTTGGGTTATAAAATATGCAAACGGGTCCCTCACGGGCCCTGTGTTTAAAATTGACGCCATTTTTAGAAGCGTCTTAAAAATGAATCATGCGATGATTTAAAAGCGCATGATCTATGGATGAATTTTTCAAAAAATTATTTCAGAGCCATAAAAAGATGTGATCAACATGATAAACACATTTTTATAGCAGAAAAACATGAGTTTTGGCCAGAAACGGGTCGTGCGTAAAAAACAGACGTACGAAAGAAGTTTATCTAAAATCTAAAAATGATTTACAAAAATGATTATAAATGATTTAATATGACTTAAAAATAATCAAAAGGTCAGATTTAGGCCTTAGGCATTTTGAAAAACATGTTTTTGAAAATAATTATGTAGACAGAGCCCAGACCCAAAAGGGGTAGGCGTCAAAAATCGACTTCTCTCTAATGATTACATAACTATCATGCATATCTATAAACTAAATTATATATTTGAAACACTAACTATAAAGCATGAAAATAACTATGAAAGCAATAAATAAAAGGGAGGGGTACTTACCTTGACCCGTAGATTGTCGATTTTCCCGACACGCTCTTAGGTCTATGAACACTAAATCAAACTCGGAGGGCTCCTTCTTAGAAAGTATTGACACACAAACACTCAAAATTACTAGGATTTGAGCTAGGAATAGAAAGATCAAAACAAAAATGATCTTTTGAAAGCTAGAAATGAACTTCCTACGAACTCTTTGTCCATTTTGATCAACTCTCGTATTCTCTCTCTCTAAACTTAACTTATCTCCCATCAAATATCAAAAGCTATAGAAGAAGAGAGGCGAAGGCCTCTATTTATATGGGTTTAAACAGTTGGAAAATGGCTAAAAATGGAGGGATAAGAGCTTATGAGAAAGCCCGACCAATTAGAAAGAGTTTTGGGTCGAAAAGAATTCAACGGGCCAAAAAAATCCCTCAAGGACGGTCTGGCCATCCTAGCCTTTTCCCTCATAGCCAGTCCGACCTTATAGGACTAGTCATCCCCATGGCCAGCCCGGCCTTCGGGGCATCCTATGTGTCAGATTGGTCTTTTGAAGGGTTTTGAATGTCCCGAGAAGAAGAAAGGGTCATCCAACTTTTGAAATATAAAATAAAGGATTGAAGATACATATTTTGAAGTTAGGTTGATTGAAAACACAGTCTGATGGATTATTAAAATGAATTTTGAAAAAGTCTGGTAAAAATCAATCAAAATGGAGGTAAATGGCATCTTGGAAAACTAAGAGGGCCCACTCAAACTTTTGAAACGTAAACTAAATGACTTAAAATGTATGTTTTGAGATTGTTTTAAAATGTATGTTTTGAGATTGTTTTGGTTGAAAACAAGATTCGAAGGATCGGTAAATGATTCTTGAAGAAAGTTTGTCAAAAATCGTTCGCAACGGAGAAGGGTTTGGATGAAAACCTAACTTTGAGCAACTTTTGTGTTGATTCGTTCTTGTCAGAAACTATCCTCATTCTCAAAAATATTTTCATCATAGGGCAGGACTAATTGGTGGGTCGGTGCATTATACTCGGTCAAAATGGAGTGTTTATAGGGCGCATCAGCAGGCCCAGACTCATACTTATTTAAAAGACTGGCTCAAATTAATGAATTAAAAAAGCTAAACTCGACGGTTACTCAAATGCAAACTTGCAACTTTGATTATTTCCATAGCATCCATAGTTATCTGTGACCTTATTATCAGGGAGCATCACATTGTCATCTTGCACGCTTAGTGATCTGTAAGGCCCATACTCTCATATCTCAAATTAGAGAGATTCGATTGTTCCATCATCAATGAGATTTTGAATTTCATGTCGAAGCCTCGAGCATTTGTCGGTAAGATGTCCATTACTTTGATGAAGAGCACAAAACTTGTTTGGATCATACCTATGATGATTAGATGGAGGTGTAAGATCAAGTGGCTTGAGATGAACATCTATTATCAAACAGTACATGGTCTTAGACAAAGACATTCTTAGGGGTGAATGTTCTTGGTGTGACATTTTCTTGGTTGGGTTGGGAACTTAAGACATTCATATCGTTGACCTCATCATCATTTGCTTCAAGGCTTGCATTTGACTTTCTCGATCTTTGAATGGTTTTTCTTTTCTTAAGAACTCCATCTTGCATAGCATCTTCAACTTGTATTCTAGTCTCAAAGAGTTGCTCGAATGTGATTAGTGGCTGAATGATCAGATGTTTCATGGACTGTGGTTGTAGGTTCTTCACTACCATACAGAGTTAATCTCTTTCAGGCAGTCTTGCACTCATCTTTGTAGCCTTACCTCTCCATCTCTATGAACTCAAAAAAAAGCTCTTCAGTTTCTTGACGAGTGATTTCCAATTTTCTTATAGTCACGTCTAATTGCATGTTATACGAGTACTAGGCCACGAATACGTTCACTATATTTTTTCAGGTACGTGTTTTAGACGAATCCAACGTTAAGAACCAACGGAGGGATACCCTAGTAAGAGACGTATGGAACAACTATCCTAGCAGATTTTCTCCTATTCCTATAGGTCTCAGTGCTCCTACCTACATCCTCATATGGACTTTCGGATCTCCAGTCCCATCAAACTTGTCCATGTCTTACATCTCCAGTCCCATCGAACTATCCTAGTAAATTTTCTCCTATTACCATAGGTCTCAGTGCTTCTACCTACATCATCAGATGGACTTTTGGATCTCCAGTCCCATTGAACTTGTCCATGTCTGACATCTTAAACTTGGCAACAATGCCTCAGGAAATAGGTATAGGCCTTTGATGTCTAGCATGTAGTTATCTATCTCTTTGGACTTTCTTAGTACACTCTCGATGAGGTCTATCTTCTCGAAATCAGCCTTGAGGGAATGATCTTCTGCTGCTAGATTGGGTTGTGTGTTCAGTGAAAGCATTACGAGAACTGGGTTGGGTACTTGAGGGTTCAAAGGGTCGGGATTGATAAAGGATCGTGGAGGTGCGTGATATTGAAAGTTAGGATCATTGGTATTATGGGGTTCAGGGATGTGGGCGACGACTTGTGACATCGACACTTGCATGTCGATCATGATTTTCTGAAGGTTTTCCATCATCCTCATTAAATTCTCTAAAGTTAGTTGATGGGCCATTGGGATTGAATCATATTTTTTCAAGACTTAACTGGCTTCAACTTCGTTTCACGCTCAAACTGAGATTATGAAAACTTATTTTTAGAAAAAATATTTTTGAATTATTGTGACTCTTAACTAATGCCAGCATACGAAAGGTGGTTATTTTTTAAGAGGTTGTTCTTTTGGTTCAATCCCAAGAGACTTCAAGATCAGAAAGCTGAGGCTTACTAATCCAAAAAAACATGAATAGACTTAAATGAGAATTAATAGCGTTTTGAAGTCTAACCATCTTAACTATTCCCCAGCAGAGTCATCATCTGCAGGTACACCCTCTTCCCTGGGAAAGGAAAGAGATTAGTCTATACTCAGGGTGAAACCCTTTTGGTTAGCAAAACAAATGCGTTGTTGTTGTTGTTTGTCAAACTATGACATTCATAGACAAACGATCGAGTCTCAACCACACGACACCCGTCGATCCAATTGTGGTCGTAATAATCTCAAAACGAAGGTTTGATACAAACTATAGTCGCCACTTAATTTTAAGATCCAAGAACCTATTGTGACTCTCATAGATTAGACTTAGTCCTTTCATCACCATAGATCAGGTTCGGGGGTTAAGGTACCTAGTGGGAAGGTTTTAGGCACCCACTTAGCCTAACCTCATGGTTATCCTCTACTAAACACTATTGGTTTTTGTTCTTTAAGTTTATATACCTAACTAATACGTGAATGTGTTAGAAAGACTGACTAGGTAGACTCATGTTTGAAAAATATTATAAGGAAAAAGAGGTACGTGGCCATACTTTCGTCTCAAGAACGCAAAAAAATGCTATCTAGGAATAGGATCCTTGGGATTCGTAATCATTTATCACCTTTTGGGATAGTCAATGATAATCCATAGCTTCGCACTTTCTACTTATTGGTTCAACCAGGGTGGTGCTCGTGTGCGAGTTAGTTGCAGCAATAAACATTAGATGTGAACTAAACTGCATGATAATATGTTCTTTGTGTACTAGTCAATATGGTACTATGTTTTGAAAATAGTAAATCTAACATGGGTTCTAACATGCAATGATTGTATTCTAAAGAAAGCAGTAAGTCCTAACAATGTCTTTAACGTGCGGCAAATATTTACTAATGATATTTCTGCAACCCTAATGTTCTAGCAAGAAAATCACCTTAGCGTCTGTGTTTTTGAAATGTCTTCGGAAAAATATACAGTTTAGATATAAAATGTTAAAAATATGATTTTTAGGCCGGGAGGCCCCAAAATGGGCCCGAATGGGCTGAATTTTGAAAAATAGCTAAATTTTAGAAAGACTTTCGAGCTAATAGCCTATAACATATAATTATTAGAAAAATAATTTTTGAATCATAAATCATGAAAAATGGGTTCCAAATGGGTCCCGCGTCGAAAACTGACATTTTTTTGGAAATGATTTAGAAATGAATCATGTAGGGGTTTAAAAGGTTTGAAAAATGCATGATTGATGAATGAATTTTTCAAAGAATAGTTTTTGATCCATAAAAACACTTGGTTAAAGGGAAAAATACATTTTTATAATAGAAAATCACGAATTTTGGCCATTGTCGAATCGTGCGTCAAAAACGAACATAAGAAGAAAAAATGCTCGAAACATATAAATAATTTGAAAAAATGATAAGAAACGTTTTAAAAACAATGAAAAAGTTTATTTAAGCCTTAATCGGCTAAAAATGGGTTTTAAAATGAGGAAAGCACGCATGTAGTGCCAGAAGTCAATAACCGACCATATCTTAAGCTAAGAACTACATGGCTACATTATGGATATGCTAAGAATGATAATCTAATTACAAAATAATTAAGAGAAGAAAGAAGAATTAACCTCGAACCCTAAATCACTGATTAGCCCAACGTGCCCTCAGGGTTACGATATTTGAAAGTGAACTCAAACGACTCCTTCCTCAATCGTCTTGACACTCGAACACTCAAAATTTTAACTAGAAGATTCAATGTTCTTTGAACGCGAATCTTGCAAGTCGTAAATCGTTAGATCCTTCAAGAACACAAAGACGTTCTCTAGTTTTGTTTAAACTTTGAATCAAACTTTTTTCAGAATCAATTGAAAAGGGAGGGAAAGATCTCATTATATAGTGGCTAAGAGGGAGCTAAAATGCATGATGTTTTGGTGTGGGACTAAGCTAGAAAAGCTTGGGTCATAGTTGGACCAATCAGGAAGTGACCTGATCGAAAAAGAGTTCGGTTGAGCCAGGATTTCCCGTACGCTATGGGAGAGATGGCCACAAGATAGGGCCAGTCCTCCAGTATAAGGCTGATTCAGCCTTTTCTTGTAGAGTTGGTTCGGCCATAGGAGAGGTTTAGCGAGATTTTTTGCATTTTTTTGGGTATTTTGGGTGTTTCGGAAGGCAAGAAGATCTTACCCAAGCTTTGAAAAGATTACCATAAGATTTGAACAAGGTGTTTAGAAGTTGGTTGACTTGAAAACAAGGCTCGGTGAATAAAAAATTATCTGAAACGGAGATAGGTTTTGAAAGAATTTTAATTTGAGCGACTTTCATGTCGATTTGATCTTGTTGGGAAACTATTCTTGTTCCTGAAAATGTGTTCATCATAGGGTTAGGACTAACCGGTGAGCCGGTGCATTATGCCTGGTGAAAATGGGGTGTCTACACGGAGGTCTCCTTCGAGTCTTAGCATGTAGTTTTCAACTCTCGTGTTGTGACATTAAGTTGGAGGTTGTAACAATATTGAGCTACAAATGCATTGACTATATCTTTCTAGGTTCAAGTCTTAGCAGGGTCCAAGGTTAAAAACCATCGAAGAGCGGCTCGAGTGAGGGTTTTTTGAAACAATTAGACTAATAGCTCATTATTAATGCCTATGAGCCTACGAGCGCCCACATACATCTTTAAGTGTGTCTTGGGATTTCCAGTCCCGTCAAATTTGTCAAGTTCAGGCATCTTAAACTTTTCAGATAGCCTAGCCTTGGGAAACAAACATAGGCCTTCGATATCAAGCATGTAATCATCAATACTTTTATTCCTTCCAAGCACCGTCTTATTCTTATCCAACTTAGTTTTCATGGCTTAGAGTAGGCTGAGGTTCACTTGTTGTGGGTTGATGATATGGTTGACGAGTTGGTTGATTGCTTGACTAGGAGGTGCGGGTATGTTAGTAGCTTGGTTGGGATTTGCAGCTTGATTGAGATTTCTAGGATTCAGATTAAACATATTAGGAACTTGGCCAGTTGGAGCTGGATAAGAAAACTGTGAGTCAACTGGTTGTAGGCATGTCATTGCCTTTTGCATGTCCATCATCATTTTTACCATATCATCCATAGTGAGTGTATTCTCAGCCATCGATTCAGATCTTTCTTCTTCGAAAGTTCTTTTTAATCTTCTCGTGAATGGATCACGGATCCAAGGGACTTAGGCTATTGTATCTTAGAGTTTTGCCAAATCTAAGAGAATATTAGCCCACCTTTAGAACATGCCCGGATCACTTGTAGTATTGTAACACGTAACACATGTCACATACAAGCACACAAGCAACATGCCTAATAGGGATTGTTGTCCTAAAGAAAAGGTTCTAATCGGTTTACTATATGAACTAAAAGGCTGGTAGTCACTTTGAGTCATCTTTCGAACTAGGATTTCAGTATACGTTATCCATTCCACAGTGTGCGCAATGCACACTTGTTTTGATAAACGTACGCTTACATCCTTTTGATATACCATTGAGGTACATGGCCCAAGAGGTGGTTACTTTCCAAGAGATCGCTCTTTAGTTTTGATCCCAAGAGGCTTCAAAGTTAAAAAGTCGAGACTCCTAAATGCAAACAAAACATAAATAGACTTAAAGAATGAACCAATGGCGCTTTGAAGTCTATCCCACTTGACTATTCCCTAGTGGAGTCACCATCTGTAGATACCCCCACTTCGCGGCGTTCGTCCCTACTTGGATTGATGCCCTTTTGGCTGATGTGCATTATTATTTTAATCATGACATTTGCAGATAGATAATCAATTCTTAATCAAACGATCTTTGCCAATTTCAAAGTGCGATCGCAAGATCTCAAAATGAAAATATAAAATAATCTGAACTCGCCACTTAGTTTTAAGGTCCAATAACCTTATAAAATGACTTCGTTGATCAAGCTTATTCATTTCATCACCACAGAACGAGTTCGGGGCTAAGGTGCCAAGTAAGAAGGTGTTAGGCACCTATCCAGTCTAATCTCATGGTTAGCCTCTATCCATCACCAATGATTCAAAAAATTAAGTCTATATACCTAATTGATGCATGAATGACAGGCAAATTGACTAGGTAGGTTCACGTTTTAAAAAATAAGCATTTTAGGAAATTTGAGAGGGATTGCGGCCATGCTTTCGTCTTGAGCATGCAAAAAGGAAAAGAAAACACACTATCTACGGATAGGACCCTAGAGATTTGCAATTGCTTATCCCCACACTTTTCGGGATAAGTGACTACGATCCTTAGATTTTCATTTTTGTACTTAATATTCAAACAAACAATTCAAGTTTTCTATCTTAATGTTCAAGTAGAATAGTGTTCGTTTGCAATTGGGTTTGATTCAGCAGTTTAAATCAAACTATACGAAATAATATGATGACTTAGTTTTGAAAATAGATGTACAGAAGTCAGGTGTTTTGAAAGCAATCACTCCTAAACAGGGTCTCTAACATGCAATATATCATATACTAAAAATATTTATAGAAACAAACAAAAACACATGATTAAAGTATATAATGGTTAAGAATATGATTTTTGGGCCAGAAGACCACGGAATAGGGCCCCTAATGGTCTGGATGTCGAAAAATGATAAAGTTTTAGTAACTTTCCAAACATTAGCTTAAAGCATGCAAATACTAAAAATATAGTTTTTAGATCAAAAATCAAGAAAACGGGCCTGTAATGGGTCTCATGCTGAAAATCGTCACTTTTTTAGAAACAGTGAGAAAAATATTGAAGCATCGGATAGCTAGAAAACGATTAGAAAATCGTAAAAATTCATGATTGAGACATTACACAGTTAGAAAACATGATTTTTAAAGCAATACAACATGCAAATTGACCCCTATTGGCCCGTATATCAAGAACCGACACAATTCTAAATTAATTAAAACAACATAACTAAAGCATATATAACTAAAGAACCTAACTACAAACTAAGAATAAAGAATAAACTAAAGAGAGAAAGAGGCACTTACCTTGACCCATGAAGCAGCGTTGATTAGTCCAGGGAGCCCTCAAGACAACGAACTTTGAAGGGAACTCGAGCGGATCCCTTCTTGAACTCCTCGACACTTGAGAGCTCAAAATATAAATTGAAGAGGCTCAAAGTCTTTATGCGCAAACTCGGCGACTCGTAAATCACTAAGTTCTTCGAGAACACAAAGGCGTTCTCTAGTTTTAGAAGTCCAAGCTTATTTGAATCAATGAATTTTGAATGAAAACAAACGAAAGGTGAAGGAGTCTTCTTATAATGGTTGAAAAAAGGCTACAAAATTCTAAATTTTCGATGTGGTATAGAGGTGTGACAAGGCAAGGCTAATCAAAAAGATTTCAACATAAAAAAGAGTTCATTCGAGCCAGGACAATGTCTAGATGGTCTGTCCAGCCCTCCTGGCCTGGGCCCCAAGGGCTAGTCCTGCCATAGGGCCCTCCCGCGGGTCGGTTTTGTCTTTGGGGTTGTATTGGGTGTCCCGGGAGTAAAAAAGACTCACCTAGACTTTTGAAACATCAACTAAAGGGTTTAAAACACATGTTTTGAAGTTGGTGTGGTCGAAAAACAAGATTCAATGGATGAGAAAAAGATATTTAAAAAAAGTTTGTCGAGAACCATTCAAAACGAAAGAGGATTTGAAGGAAAATATAACTTTGAGTGACTCTCGTGTCGATTCGTTTTTGTCGAAAGTTATCCTTGTTCTTGAAAACGTGTTTCATCATTGGGCAGGGCTAGATAGCGAGTCTGTGCATTATGTCTAGTCAAAATGGGGTATCTACAAATGCCCCTGTTTGACAGAGCTCATGTAGCAACGTGTGTATAGGAGTGAATGTCAAAGCAAAAGATAAATTATTTTTGGTAAAGCATAATTGTAGACATCCCATTTTGATCGGGTGTAATGCACTGACCCACCAGCTAGCCCTGCCCTATGATGAACACATTTTCGAGAATAATAATAGTTTCCTGACAAGTTCAAATTGAAACGAAAGTCGCTCAAAATTAAATTCCTTTCAAACCAATCTCTGGTTCAGACGTTTTTTTTTAGATAATTAAAAATAATATTAAGAGAAAAACATTTGGTGTCGCATTTAATGTTAAGATAATTCAAACCAATCTCTGGTTGTTGGAAGTGTGTTGAATGTTCTTGATGATGTTCTTCCTTGTTGAAGCTTCAAAAATAACTCTTTAAATAATCCATGGAAGAAAAGAGCCATTGGAGCTTTTGTTGCGCACATTTAATGCAGAAATATAGCCGTTGGAGGTCTTCAGCAATTTTAAATTTCGTGCATTGTGTCGACACAAATGTCTCAAGGTGTCGACACAAATGTCTTCTGGTGTCGACACAACCATATGGTCTTCAGAAGGCGGCTTACTGGAACATCAATGTGTCGACACTTCTTCTTCTTGTGTCGACACAAATATCTTCTGGTGTCTTGGTGTCGACACATTTCTTCAAGGGGTCGACACTTCTTGTGTTTTCCTTGGTTCAAAAGTGGAGAGCTCACTGTAGTCAAATTGTGTCGACACGATTTACATTTGTGTCGACACTTCCTTCATGCTTGAAAGTTCGAAAGATTGGAGCTTCAAAGGTGTCGACACTTCTAGCCTTTGTGTCGACACTTCTTCACTAGAGTGTCCAATGTGTCGACACTACTGATCTTTGTGTCAACACTTCTTTTGCATTGTATCGACACTTTTGTTCTTTGTGTCGACACTTCTTCATTAAAAAAAAGAAGTTTTTGTGCTTGAATCTGTAAGGTCCTGAAACTTAATTTTTTGCACAAAATAAACATTAGTAACTTTAAATCAATATTGTTATAAGTCATAATCAATGATATGGTATGATTGAATAAACTTGGGTCAACACTCTATATTTGGAATTTTTATTTATTTCCCATATGCTCCACGCCTACGGAAAATCCAACACCTCTCTCCCTCACGAAATATTTTTGACTAAAGTTTTTAAGTATTTTAAAGTTGAGCTTAAAAATGAGAAAGTCGTTATTTTCTTCGAACATGATCTCTATGGACCAAAAACCCTAAAACATATGCACATTACCAAAATTGAGAGTGTGTGGACCACAAAAAAAAGAGTACCACTGCCTCAACCAGTGTACCTCCCTCAGTTAATACATCTCTTATTCCTCCTCATGCACCAGCTGTTGATCCATCATCCATTGCTCCCATTTATGTTGATGCTTCTGATACAACTAATGATCATTCTGTCATTCCTCCTGCTCCTCCTATAAATGGTCATTCTCCTTCGTTCGTATATCGACATCGAGACACTTCTTCACCTGCTGCTCCCTTCACACCTTCTGCTACTCTCTCTGTTAACCTCTCTGAGGTTGTTTCTCTCATTACCTCACTTTCATCTTCTTTTCACTCCTTTGAAACCAAAGTGTGTGAAGAACTCTCTAAGATAAATCAATCTGTGTTGTAACTCTCACAACACATGAACGTCATGGAAGATACTACTCGTAGTCTCAAACAATACGTCGAGTTTGCGACAGATTGTGGCCAGAACCTATCCACTTCCTTGGCGACCAGACTTAAATTCATTATTTCGGCAAACAAGGAAGTTCTTTCACAGCTCTCCAAAGAGCATAAAGCCAACAAACAAATAATTGAAGACCGACGGCTCTGAATGGATGGATTGAGAACCGCACCTACACCGCCTGCACCTGCCCCAACTTCCCCAACTGCATCTGCTCCACAAGCACCTGATCCAACTGCCTCTTCAAAAGGCAAAGTTGCTGCCCCTACCACAAAAATTAAAGAAAACAAAGTGTCTCATAAGAAGCGTGAAGAAGTCGAAAGGATGACTACTCTGTTTCAGATGTTGGTCAAATAAGAAAAGAAAGATACACACTCTCAAGCCGCCAAAGAACGCGCTCAAGCGAAAAAGGACCAAGCGGCTCCGGACAAGGCCTTCAAGAAATCAATGAATGAATTCTAATTTTTTTTTTGTTTTCTTTTGGAGCTGATGATTGTATACAAATAATTTTTGTTCAATGGTTGAATGCTTTCTTACATACTTGCTCTAATTAAATCTCATTTCTTTCCCTCCTTTTTGCTATGACAAAGGGGGAGAAAAATCCATGATTGATTTGTGAGCTGTTTGTTAACTTTAACCTTTTGTGAGTTGTGATTGTTGTAAAGAATATTTTTTGTTGAGATGATTGTTTGATTAAAAAAAAAATTTGATACACTGATATATGCTCTGATCACATTTTCTTATATAAGATATGCTCTGATCAAATTCTATTAAAGTGATATGCTATGATCAAAGTCTATTAAAGTATACTCTGATAAATTGAAATGTTGTTGATCTATGCTCTAACTCGCATTTTGTCAAATAACTTAAGAAAATTTTGAAAAATGCTTGTCTTGACATTTATGCTCTGAGTTATGTATGATTATATCCTAATACTCCGATGATGTCTTAGATTCATTAATAGAGGGGGAGAAATTCTCATGTATCCATAAATTCTCTGATTTCTGTTAAAAGTTTTGATTGCATTTCCTTAAGCTTAAATGATCAGATACATACGCTCTGCAAATAAAATACTGATATTGATCTCTTATCTTTAAATCCAATGCACATATTAAGGGGGAGTTTTTCACTCATTGCTTATTTTTAAAATTATATGTACAAATCAATGGTTGTCATAGTCAAAAAGAATGAGATTGTTAGTCCAAGGGTTATTCAATCAAGTCCTATATTTGATTTTGACTTATAACAACAATTAATTTGATGATTACTAATGTTTAATTGTACAATAAGTTAATATTTTCAAGATTTAAAGGCACTAAGATCAAGACTTTGAAAATCTATGTTTCAATGTTATTTGAGTCGACACTAACATAATATGAGTCGACACAAAGTTCATTTTGAAGTCAGTTTGCTGAAGCTCACAAGTTGAGTCGACACTTTTCTTGCAAGTGTCGACCCCCAAGTCCTTCCAGTGAGCACCAATATTTCTAGAATACAAAAATATGAAGGAAGTATCGATACCTCTTTGAATGAGTCGACATAAAAGTTTCACACAGCAAGTGTCGACACCCACTAAAGCAAGTGTTGACCCCTTAGTCATTCCAGTAAGCTCTAACTTTCTGATTTCGGAGATACATAAGGAAGTGTTGACACCTAAGCCACTTGGGTCGTCCCCTCAGCTACCAGAAGAAAATGTGTCGACACCAGGACATCTTTGTGTCGACACTGGCGCGGAATTTCAAATCACTGAAGAGCTCCAATGGCTAATTTTCAGCATTTAATGCGCCATTAAATGCCTCCAACGGCTCTCTACCTTCAACGGCTCTCTACCTTCTCCAACTATATAAGAATTGAAGTTTGAAGAATCAAATAAGAAGACATTTATTATTCACAGCTGAACTACCAAGAGAACATTCTCCTGAGCTCTTAATACACTATTTTTATTGTCTTCTGTTATTCCTCACCTCATTCATTGTAAAATCTATTTGAGAGAGAGAGAGAACATTGATTGTAAGTGAGCCATTCTTGTTGTAACCATCTCATAAATGAGAAAACACTCTACAACATCCTCTATTACTTCTCGATTGCTCTTTGCCATAAAAGAAGGAGGTTTCGATTCACCCTCTGAAGATTCCGTAAGTGGTTTCGATTCACCATCTGAAGAATTCGCTTGTAAGAGGCTTCAATTTGCACATTAAAGAATCCAGTTTAGTAAATTCAAAACTCCCAAGGTGCATGGGGAGTGGACTAGGTCAAGAAGACCGAACCACTATAAAATCGGTTGTATCTTCTTCTTCCTTAAACTCTTTACTTTCAGTACATTTTATTTCTGCTGTATTCACTTTCAATTTTTTTAAAGAGTTTTCAAAAAAGATTTTAAATTTGTCAAACAACCCATTCACCCCCCTTTGGGTTGATTTTTGGGACAACAATTGGTATCAGAGTCTCTTGCTTATTTTTATATAAAACTTAACCTTTTTTAAGGATCTATGTAAAACCAAAACAACATTTTATCCGAGGGCCAATCAGCCCACAGACCACCTTTGTTCAATGGGTCGAACTAGACCTATTGGAAAACTACAATGACTTACTTTGTGCAATCTCAAGATATGACTGCATGGAGAGTCATTGTAAATGGACCACTCACACCTAACACTATGATAGAAGGGACTTCTACCCCTAAATTAGAAACTGATTACACTGATGATGATTGAAAAAAACTACAGATAAATGCCAAAGCTGTAAATTTCCTTCCCTGTGCACTCAGACCTGATGAATTCAATAGAATTCAAGGTTGCGATAACGCTAAAGAAATTTGAGATAAACTCCAAGTCGCTCACGAGGGCACAAACCAAGTGAAAGATAAAAAGATTAACATGTTTGTAAGAGATTATGAATTATTCAAAATGCGTGATGCTGAGAATATATCTGATATGTTTAACCGCTTTAATCTTATTATTAACAATTTAGAATCACTTGGTAGAATGTTTCCAAATGTTGAGCTTGTCAGAAAAATTCTAAGGTCACTACCAAAAGATTGGAGATCAAAGGTGACCGCCATCGAAGAAGCAAAAGACCTCACAACACTCCGTCTCGATGAACTCTTGGAGTCTCTTCTTACCTATGAGTTCACCTTAAGAGATGAGGAGGACGTAGGATGAAGAAAATAGTGGCCTTCAAATCCACTGAAGCTGCTGAAGATGAAGAACAATCTGAAAATGATGAAGACGATGA